>PYAF01004798.1:214138-240993 GCA_007407185.1 Glycine tomentella
AAGCATTGTGAGTGATAGAGACACAAAATTCGTTAGCCACTTTTGGAAGACATTATGGGTTAAGCTTGACACAAAGCTCTTTCTTTCATCAACTTGCCACCTACAAACGGATGGCCAAACTGAAGTGGTGAATAGGACATTGGGTCAACTCCTTAGATGCTACATCAACGGCAATTTGAGGACTTGGGAGGAGTGCCTACCTCACATTGTGTTTGCTTATAATAGAGTGGTTTTCAAAACCACTTCCTTATCTTTTCAAATTGTTTATGGCTTCAATCCTTTAACTCCTCTTGATTTATCGCAATTACCTAACACTTCTTCTTTGATTAATCATGATGCTTTGTCTAAAGCTTCTTATGTTAGGAAATTGGCCCATGTGGAGAGGAAGATGGAACAATATGCTAAGCAAGCCGATAAGCACAAGTAAGTGGTCTTCAATGAAGGAGATTTGGTTTGGCTTCATTTGAGGAAGGATAAATTTCCTCAAGAAAGGAAATCTAAGCTCCAACCTAGAGGAGATGGACCTTTTAAGATTTTAGAGAGGATCAACAACAATGCATCTAAACTTGAGTTGCCAATTGAGTATGGTGTGAGTAGCACCTTTAATGTTTGTGATCTCTCTTTGTCTGATATAGGTACAAGTGACAGAGCAAACTTGAGGTCAAGTTCCTTTCAAGAAGGAGGGGATGATGAAGGTCCATTGCAAGTACAAGGCTAAGAAGGAGAACTTGAAGAACTTCCTTTGGTTAGCTTTAGAGGACCCAAAACAAGAGCTAGAACTCTAGCCCTTTAAGAGCATATCAAAACTGACTTGCACCTTTTAGACAAGTATGAAGAAGCACACCAACTCAAGAAAAACAAGGACTCGATTTTGTATTCTCAAGTTAAATTTAATTCCAGTACCTTTTAGTGGCAATAGTAGTGGTAATAAAAAGGCCTTTAGTTTCAATTGTGTAAATAAGTGTAGGTGCACTTGTATGTAATTTGTTTAGCACCTATGTATTCTTGTAAAATGCATATGGTTGACATTGCATGTGGTTGAGTCATCATATGAGAAGCTTTAACCATAAGCTTCATTAGCTTGCACCTTAAGCTTTCTTAGCTTGCACCTCAAGCTTCAATTCATTTGTCATTTCACTTCCATTTTGCTTACATTTTCGTGGCTATATAAGGTTAGTCTAAACATATTATACATACTTTTGGTTAAATCTGTTGGATACAGGGGATCTGGAAAGAAGATCAAATCAAGGATGAAGCCCTTAGCTTCAAAGATTTTAGCTTTTTACATGCCATTCAATTGAAGGCATTTGTAATTTGTTAAGTTGTTCAAGAGGCTTATCTTGTGATCCTTGCATTTGCATAAACATAATCATAAACATGCATACATGATTTAAGAAAAGCATAAAAGGTTACATGTTTGCATTTAGAAATAAATTCTCATGGTTTAAGTTTTGGAAAATGCATTTGTGCATTGCTTTAATCGATTACCAACTTGTGTAATCTATTACAAAGCCATGAAGAACACTTTAATCAATTACAAGAAAACTGTTATCGATTACACAACACAAAAACACAAAACATGCCTGACTGCCTTAATCGATTACCACACAATCGTAATTGATTACATAGGATTTTTCAATTATGAGACTGACTGCCTTAATCGATTACCACTCAATCATAATCGATTACACATGCTTATTTCAATTCTGAGACTGACTGCCATAATCGATTACAGGTTATTTTAATCGATTACATTGTTCATAAATGTTTTCCAAATTGTGCTAAGAACACTTTAATCGATTATTTTGTATATTAATCGATTACATTGGTTAAAATAATCGATTACATAAACGTTTTAATCGATTACATGCAGTTAAATCTGTTTTCTATAAAAAGCTGTTGGATCTAAACATTTGCAACAATCGAGAGAAATTCATTTTACGAATTACTCATTACTCCCAAAGCTTTCAAAGTTTGAGAAAAAGATTTTCTTAGTCTCGAACATCTTGTTTCAAAACCCAAGAACTCATGCTTCATTGATCATATTTTACTTGTCCTAAACTTTTGATATTTTTTTCTTTACTTTGCTTCTCTCTTTATTTTTTCTTTAATTTTCTATTATTTCACATTTTTATTTTCAACTTTTCAAGAGAGAATGAGGACTTTTCTTTGTTCACATGATAGCTCATTGGTGCTCTTACTTTGTTCCCTTGAGTAGTAATTTTTGCCACTCCAAACTTAAGGACTTTCCTAATTCCTAGACCTTTGTTCTCCTACTTCTAAGTTAAAGGTAGTAGCGGATATAACATATATTTTCAAGGTTAAAGGATTAGATAATAATAAAAAAAAATATAGGATCAAAGTATGGTGCAAGGGATTAACAATATAGGGTTGGCTTTTTGGCTCTAGGCCAAACATGCAAACATGGCCTTGATCACTTCAATGCATATAATTGCCATCCATATACAAGAGATTCAGGCAAAGTATATTATGAGTGAAATAAGAATGCTCTTAATATGTGTATCAATATAAGGATCAATCACTCACAAGGATAGGTCTACAAGTTGCTTTATTTTATGCCAAACTCATTACACATCTCAATCACGCAAAATCAATGGTTTTCACTTTTAGCATTTGAGTTCAACCACACAAATAATTAATTAAGCACAAAAATTTGTTTAATTTTATGGTGGGTTTGCAAGAAAATGGTGATGCTTCTTAATCACTTATGTTTCCTTATCTTCCTAATAATAAACATATTCCTAAACTACCACACATATATTAAACAACTAAACTAATAAAGCGAAATTAACAAAAAGTAAAAGAGAGGGGTAAATAAGGCTTCACTTAGGGCTAAAGAGCCCTCAACATCTCCTCTTATCAATTGCAACCTTGTCACCTCCCTAGACAGAGAGTATGTGGTTCTCCAAACGAGCTGGCCATTAATAATAAGGCTGCAAATGATGAACAAAACTAAAAAATGCAAGTCAGTGCAATGCTATTGTAAGAGTCAGAAAGTTGGGTTGCTTCCCAGTAAGCGCTTCTTTAACGTCAATAGCTTGACGTATGGCATGTGGATTGTTAAGGTGCTATATGATGGTGTTGTTGGTGAGCTGAGTCATTGGGAAAATCTTTAATGTCTTGAATGTAGTAGAACATTTGTTTCTTTCCCTCCCTAAGTGTGTAGACTTCCTTACGAACATCGATGGTTACAAGAGCGGTTCTCATGAAGGATCTTCTTAGAAAGATTGGAACTTGTTGGTCCTTCTCTATATCCATGACAAAAAAAATCTGTTATGAACATTAAATGATTTAGCTTTACTGTCACATTTACCTCTTTCCATAGTGTTTTCTTTTTAGAACCATCGACAAATTATAGAGTCGTGTTGTTGGGCTTTGGGTTAAGGTAATTGGTTCTCTAAGAAAAAATGAGTCATAAGGTTGCAACTTGCACCTAAGTCAAGTAGTGCATGGTTGATAGAAAGATATCCTAATGTGATGTAGATGGTAACCTATCCCTTATCCTCTAAATGGCTTGTGGGTTAAGCTTGATGTTGTTAGATACAGGGGGAGCATGAAGATGGATCAAGATACATGCTGAAGATGAATAAGTGTTTTAGCTTTGTACATGCCATTCAATTGAAGGCTTTTGTAATTGCTTGGTGTAGGAAAAAATCATCCTATGATCCATTGCATTGCATAAACTTCATTCATTTACTTGTATTCATGATTTTACAAAACACATGGTTTGTGAAAAGGTTTAAGATTTCATGATTGCATCAGAGTAAAGTGATCATGGTTTTATGTTTTTGGAAAAACTATTTTTCACTATATTAATCGATTACAACATATTGGTATTCTATTACCTAAGCTTTGAAGAACAAAATAATCGATTATCAGCATTAAGTAATTGATTACTCAGTATAAACACAGAACATGACTTGACTGTGTTAATGATTACCATTTATCCGTAATCGATTACTTAGTTTATTTATGGAACAATAAAACCCTGTAGTAATCGATTATAGGTTGAAATAATCGATTACTTTGTTCATATAATCTATTCCAAAAACTGAAGAACATTTTAATCAATTAAATTTGTTTTCAATCGATTACAAATGAAGTTTGAATCGATTACTTAGGCGATTTAATCGATTACATTCAGTTACAATTGTTTTTTATAAATAGTTTATGGGTTTTCTGAAACTTACAACACATTTACTCTGCAAAATTTCCAAAGTTTCCATAAGCCTTATGAGATTGAGAAAGGTTACTCTGAGTTCTAAAGTGCTTGACCCATAAATTCAAATCTTCATGGTGTTTTGAAAGATATATTGGGCAAGATGTTAGTATGTAGGTGTCCTAGAGACAATCTGATTTATCAGTTGAACACCTTGTATTATTTCATGATTAATAAAAGAAAACTTTATCTTTATCATATTTATGTATCATCTATATTTATAGTAATATGCGTTTAAAGATAAAGGCCCTAGGAATAGAACAAGTGTACACTCGAGGATCTATGATAGAGATCATGATCATGAGGATTCGAGGACATACATGTCTATTGCCTAAAGCTAGTTCCTAGTCTTGAATCATCAAGAAAGGGCATTGATGATCTCAATAATACTAGTACGACATCTTCTACTTGTATAGAGATAGGTAGGGACCTCATGGAATGCAGGCATGGTGATGCCTTAGCTGATGTCGTGGGTGGATCTGTTACGAAATAGATGGCACTGAACTGACCCGCCGAGAGATTCCACAAGGATTCTTTAAAATATCATTGGATTTCTAAAGTCTCTCATCGTTTGGTAGTGCGGATCATCCTAGACTTGAGGATGTCATCGAATACTGTGTCATAGGGTTATACTTTGACTGTACGACTCTATCTGCCTGAAAATGGGGGAGAACAGTGTACTTTTGGAAATGCCGAAAGGACTCACAATCCCTTACGAGGGATTAGTCGTTCACAAGACCAATAGGGCTTGGATGACTTCTAATTGACTCAGGAATCTATGCATAGTAAGAGATCATGAGGAGTCATGATCTGTCTTAGAGTCAATAGAAGAATATTCCTAGTTCTTGTGAAAAGCTATATTTAGTCAATAAATAGAGATGATACTTTATCCTTGCTCTCGATTAAATGTGAATAACGATGTGATGGATGATGGAGACACAATATCCAAATTAGAAAGGTAGATCACTTGATCAACTCAATTATTTGTGGGGCCCAGAGCATTGCTAGTGTCTTATGTGGTCATTAAATGAATTGGGTCCGTTAAAAGAGTTTAATTGGTCCAAATTTATTTATGTCAGTGACTAATTGGGCATAATGGGTCGCACACAAAGGTTATTCTTTGTTGCAAGTCATAGCGAGTTTGGGTCAATAATTAGTTATTGGGCTTTATCAAGACTAAGTTAAATTGGGTTAGAGTTGGAATTCAAGCCCACTTGAATGCGTCCTATTTGGGGCATTAGTGGTGAAATTGGTTTCTCCACTAATGGGTCCAAATGTGTTGACAAACCCGATGGGCCTTGGGCCATGAATCCTAGTAAGTCAAGAAGTTGACTTGACCAAAATAAGTTTTAGGCAAATTCAAAATTTAAGTTTGAAATTTGAAATTTAAATTCTATGAGGTTAGGTTGTTGAGGATAATTTAAATAATGTAATGAATTATCCAATAAAGATTGGATGAAGATGTTCTCAACAACATTTGTTGTTGAGGATAATTTAAATTATCTAAATGAATTATCTAATAAAGATTGGATAAAGATTCTCTTAACAACATTATAATTTGAATTCAGAATTCCAATGAGTTTTGTTGCAACAAACTTTGGAGGGATAAGAGAGAGAAAGGGGCAGTTTTGATGAGAGGATCTTGATAGATTCTTTTTCAAATTATCTGCAACAAATGGATAAGATCCATTCACTTGAATTTTGAATTCAAGTCTTGCAAGAGTGGAACAAACTCAAGGATGTTCTTGTAACATCTTGAATTTTGAAATTCTCAACAAACTAGGGTTGATTTGGAGTGAGAGGATAATTCAATGCAACAACGTCATCTCACCTTAAATAGGCGCCTATGTGGGGAGGATTGACAGAGAGAAAAATTTTGCCCCTTCCTCTCTTGGTTCTGAATCAAGTTCTAGTTTTTTTTTATCTACCTCATCTTTTCTCCTCTTTTGCTGCACCTTCACCTGACCTCAAGGCACCTTCATAGTCTTGAGAAAAGAAACCAAATACTTAAAAGCCTCATACCTTGCATGCGCCTAGCAAGCCACCAAGGAGAAGGAGGAATCAAGGAGAAGAAGAAGTTCTCACTTGCAAGAAGGAGATAACCATGTGGATCACCATTGGAGGGCATCCTTCTTTGAGCCTTCAAGTGATAAAGGTATTTCTAAAACCCCAACGTGTTTCAACGATTAATTTGTAAGCACACACACATGAGGTGCATAGATGGGTATGTTTCCGCATCAAAAATTTGTTTTTACCCTCATGTGAGCACACCTTGGTTGGACCAAGGTGTTGCGTTTTTCGAACTTTCACAAGACAACAAAAAAGCTTTTTGGAGAGGAAGTTCTGAAATTGTTTTTCATTTCAATCTTATTTGGTAACTCATATTCATTCATATTTAGTGGATCATTAGGTTGTCTCTCTCCATCAGCTTCGCTTGTAAATTTGTTTTTGTATTTTTGGTTGTTTGTAACTATGACAAAGGGTTCTTGAAGTTTTTCAAGAGTGGGTTTCTCTAGAGGGAAAGAAACTGGATGTAGCTTCTCTTGTTGAAAGGTGAACCAGTATGAGTTCTTATGTTGATTACTTTCTTTTAATCTCTTCTAGCTATCTTAATCTGTGATTCTTGGTGAATTCTTTATTTCTGAACAAGTTAAGTTTTTGTAATTGTTTTCTTGAGCTGAGTGGTTTGATTGATTGTAGCATTCTTTGTTTAATTGTGATAAAGATCCTTTAACTCTGATTTTCTAAAGAATTTAAAAAGTTCAAGTTTAAACAAATTCACCCCCCTCTTGGTTATTGTGGGTCTTTATATTGTTTTCAATTGGTATCAAGAGAGGTTCTTAAGTGTTATTCAAGATCACTATATTTCTTTAAAAGAAAATGAATACCACACAAATTATCTTGAAGGAGGGTGCCTCCCTCAATCGTCCTCCGATGTTTGAAGGAGAGCATTTCAGTTTTTGGAAAAACAGAATGCAAATTTTCATTCAATCAAATGATCCAGGTGCTTGGAATGCAATATAAAAAGGTCCTTTGGTTCCTATGAAAACTGTTGGTAATAATATGATTCTCAAAGAATGGGATGAGATGACAGATGCTGAAAAGAGAGTTGTTCACTACAATTTTAAATCTAAGAACATGATTACTTTTGCATTTTCTTCTGATGAATTCTTTAGAACTGTTAGGTGTAAAAGTGCAAAGGAGATGGGAGATGTTGGAAGTTACTCATGAAGGAACTGATGAAGTCAGAAGGTCAAGGAAGCATGCCTTGATTCATGAGTATGAAATGTTCAAGATGAACACCACAGAAAACATATCTCAGCTCCAAACAAGATTCACTCACATTGTGAACCATCTTCTTGGTCTTGGGAAGATATTTAATGCTGAAGAGTTAAACATCAAAATCTTGAAGTTTCTAACAAGACCATGGCAACCAAAAGTGACAGCAATCAAGGAATCAAAAGATCTATCCAAGATGTCCATGGCCGCATTATTTGGTAAGCTTCTTTAGAATGAATTAGAAATGTCTCAACTAAACACATGTTGAAGATGCAGATAAGAAGCACAAAAGCATAGCCTTGAAGTTGCATCCTCTACTATGGAAAAACAAAAAGACTCAAGTGAAGATGAAGATGACAAAAACTTGAACCTAATAGTCAAAAGATTTAGCAAGTTCATGAAGAACAAAAAGAACAAGAAGTTCTTAAAGTTCAACAAAATAAATGACAACAACAACAATACAAACTTCACCTGCTTTGAATGTGGTAAGCCTGGCCACATTAAATCTGAATGTTCTATATTCTTGAAAAATCAATTAGGTGAAAAGAAGGAAAAGAAAGAAGGACAGCCAAAGAAAGCCTGCATAGCATGAGAAGATAATGACTCAACAACTTCTGAATCATCAAGTGAGAATGAAGAAGCTAATGTATGCCTCACTTCTATAATAACTGAAGATGATGAATTCTCAAGTGTCGAAACAGAGGTAAATCCTCAATTTTATCAAATGGTTGATGCTTTCCATGAGATGCATGAAAAATCTCAAAAGATTGCACAATCCAACAATAGGCTGAAAGGTAATCTTAGATGACATGTCACCAAACTTGCAAAAATGCAAATTGAACTTTGTTACTTGAAAAAAGAAAATGAAAAACTTGTTTCAAGCTACAAAGCTAATGGATGGGTGTGTGCCTCCTCTTCATCAAATGTAGACAAATGTAAAGTTTTGCAAAAAGAGTTTGATGATTACAAAAAGATTCAAGGTGAAAAATACATGTTATTGCTATCTGAAAATTCTTACTTAATAGATATATTGAAAAGACTCTATAGAGGAATATGCAGTCTAGATCAAATGCTAAGTGTTCAAAAATATGTTGGAGATACTTCTGGTTTGGGATACAAACATCAAGCAAAACCTTTTGGAAAAACCAAGATCATACCACCAAAATAGAAGAATCAAAAAGTTGTTAAAAAAAAGATAATCAAATGACTCATTTTGAAAGAGCATCAAAAGCTGTAATTTGTAAACATTGCATGAAGAAAGGTCACACATCTCTTAGGTGATATGCTAGGAGATTCTGTGTGCCTAATGGAGATTGCATTTGGGTTCCAAAGAGAAAGAAAATAACTAACCCTATGGACCTAACCTCAATTGGGTACCTTCCTTTGCCACTTAATTTGAATTTTGTAGGTGTGTCTAAGAGTAAAATCATCATTATGGTATCTTGATAGCGTATGCTCTAGACACATGACAGGTGACATGTCCATGCTTACAAATTTGATTCTAAAAGATGGTGGATTTGTCACTTATGGCGACAACAACAAAGAAAATATAGTTGGAGAAGGAAATATAGGAGACAACTTTAAAACCAAGATTAAAAATGTTATTTGTGTAGAAGGTTTAATGCACAATCTCCTAAGTATAAGCCAACTATGTGAAAAAGGATTCAAGGTTTCCTTCAATGACAATTGTTGTATGATTTATGATGGTCAAACCGGTGAAGTTATACATGTACGTAAAACAAAAGGTAATATCTACTTACTCTCTATAGAACATGCATTCTTTCACAACACGGATTGCCTAGTAAGTAAAATTGATGTATCATGGCTAAGGCATAGGAGAGCAAGTCATATTAACATGCATCATATGAATAATCTTATTAGAAAAGATCTAGTCATTGGCTTACCTAAACTAAAGTTTGAAAAGGACAAACTATGTGATGCTTGTCAAAAGGGGAAACAAACCAAGTTTTCTTTTCAAAATAAAAATGTTGTTTCTACCCCTTGAATTGCTTCATATGGATTTGTTTGGTCCTTCTAGAACTATGAGCTTAGGAGGTAATTTCTATAGGCTTGTAATAGTTGATGATTATTCTAGATTCACATGGACTTTGTTTTTAAGATCCAAGAGTGATGCTTTTATTGCTTTCATAAAATTAGCTAAGCTTGTTCAAAATGAAAAGGGAAGCAAAATTATCTCAATAAGAAGTGATCAACCACAATTTTGATGAACTTCCTTTGGTTAGCTTTAGAGGACCCATGACAAGAGCTAGAATTTAAGCCCTTCACATCAAAGCTAACTTGCACCTTTTAGACAAGTATGAAGAAGCACACAACCTCAAGAAGAACAAGGGCTGGATTTTGTACTCTCAAGTTGAATTTAATTCCAGCACCTTTTAGTGGCAATAGTAGGGGCAATAAATAGGCCTTTAGTTGCAATTGTGTAGATAAGTGTAGGTGCACTTGTATGTAGTTTTTAGCACCTATGTAAGTTTGTAAAAATGCACATGGCTGACATTGGCACATGACTGACTCAGCCATGAGTCTTCATATGAGAAGCTTACACCACAAGCTTCATTAGCTTGCACCTCAACCTTCCTTAGGTTGTACCTCAAGCTTCATTAGCTTGCACCTCAAGCTTCATTTCATTTTCCATTTCACTTGCATTTTTGTGGCTATATAAGCCCAGCTCAAACACATTGTACACACTTTTGGTTAAATCAATAAGAAAGATGAATTTTCTTGTGAGAGTTTATCTCTTGTTCTTGTGTAAGAACTTCTTGGATCTTATCAATGGCTTGTCAAGGCTATTGTGATGATTCTTCCTAGACTCATTAAAGAGCTTCTCCATGGCATCATCCATCTTCATTCCTTGTCTTAATCCATTTTCCATTGCTGAATTCTTTGGAGCTACTTCACGCCATTTTTGCTTCACATCTTGAGTGAGAGCTTGAGTTCTTGAAGAGATCTTGAAGAGTGAGTTTCATTACAAGGCAGATTGGGGAAATCAATGTCTAATGAGATTAGACATACATCAACATGTTCATAAAGATAAAAAAAATTCATTTCTCTCTTAAAAGATGTGCGTCGCACTGTTAGGGTTTTATTTCATGTTAGATTCAACTTATAGGCCAAGTGTAATCCAATCATGATGTAGTAACTGAATTATTGTCTAGATATCTACCAAAGGAATAAAGGAGAGATTTCATGTAATTATTGAACTAAGAACTAGGTTTTTGTATTTTTGTTTTGTCATTGTCATAAAATAAATAACATAAAATAAATTGCAATAAAAATTAAATGACAATAAAATAATTATGTTCAGATAGAATCAAAGAAATACTAGACTTGGATTGTGATTCCAGTCTTGATGACCAATCAAATAAAAACATTAAGTGCGGAAACAAATAAAGCACTTAAGATGAAGTATTGAATTGATAAATTAAAGCGAAACAAGGTTCATCCTTACCTCTCCTAGGTCGAAGGAATTGCACTCATAAAAATAATACAATGAAACATAGAGAGTCTAATGGAATAATGGAGGTGTTTAGTATAAGGAAGTCTAAAATATAACTCTAAAAACTTCTTAGGACTTCTACATGTTACAATGAATGCTAGCCTCCTATTTATAGAATTGTAGCTAAGTTTAATTAAGGATATAATCACAAGAAATTACAAACAAATAATATATCTAATTAATTCAAGTAATTATCTTTTTCTTTAACTTATTTATCATTGAAAAATATCTTACTCTTGATTTTCCTAGCTTTATCTTCAATTTTCACAATTTCTCCTTCTAGACCTTTCTGCTGATTTTGGGTGTTTGTCGCTCTAGCCAAAATGACCTGTTTTTGCTGAAAAAGTATCAAAAATTCATTAAAAATAACTAAAACATAAAATTCTACCTAAGACAAAGTAAAAACTGAATTTAAAGATAATTCGATTCAAAAAAAGGCCTACAGTTAACTAAAATACATATGAAAATCCGGTAAATTTGACATTTATCACACCCTTTTTGCCATGATTGAAATGACAATTTTCAAAATGTATTAAATGTGATTTGACTTTTTACTATTCATTTCTCTCTCTTATTTTCTAAAAGTACAAAAGGAAAAGGCACCATTCAAGAGACCCTTTTGAAAACTTGAATTCTCAAAGACATGTTTTCTTAGTTGTGCTGGGAAATCAAATTCAAAAAATCTCACTTATTTCTCTAAAAAGGTTTGATCTTTGTGATCAATGGCTCCCGAGAAAAAAAAAGCAATCGTGATTCTTGGCAACAACAATGAAGATGATGCTTCTTGGAAACAAGTGAACTTTAACAGTCTTTAGAGGGGTTCCCTATCAGAAACCTCTCTGACCAAACTAGGTGGACGAGCTTGCTAGAAAAGTTCAGTGCTTGGCACTATGGTCCCTATGAACTATTATGGGGGACTACTCATCAAGAAAGAGTTAGCAATAGAGGCACCACTAAAGGTAAAGTGATCATCTCTCCAACAACCATCGTTGCTACATCTAGATGTCTGGAAGAGAGTTTCATGTTTGAAAAGGAGTGGGAGAAGAATATTTCCAGGGAAACAATGGACATGATGATTTATGGTAGTCCAAGGCCAATTACAACTGATAAGACTAAGTTGAACATATTTTTTAGGATTCCAAATATGTCATACATGTGTAGACTCATCCACAACATTCTATTCCAGATAGTGATGCCTACAACCTGGTCCAAAGACTATGTGAGTGATAAGGACAGTTTCTGTATGTATAATGTGATGGTAGGCGAGAAGGTGAATTTACCAAAATTGATCTTCTACTACTGGTTGCAATCCTTTAAAGACAGATTTAGCCAGTAGAGCAAGAAGAACCCCATCCCCTATGGTATCTTGTTTACTTAGATCAAGAGGGATGTTGGAGTTAATGTGCTTGGAGTGGCATCATCTATTGTAAGAACTTAGCTGAAAGGGATAACCTTTTGTTAAGATAAGGAATGTTGAAAATTTCCCTGAATATTTTGAACAACACATAAAGAAGAAGGCCAAGAATGAACCTAAGGAGGAACTACAATCTAAGGTAGGCTAAATCATGTGAACTCAGGATCAACCTATAGATCGGGAGCCTATAGCTACATCTCAACATACACAGGGGGAGCAAGCCCAACCTAAACCTAAACCTGCCCTCAGACTAAACCTAGCCAACCTAGACCAAAACTACCCACCAAAAGAAAAGACCAACCTCTTTAACCTTTACACGAACCTAAGAAATGTGTCAATATGTTATCGAAGCATCTCTTAGAGATCAAGACAATGATATAGTGGAGGTAGATGCTGAAAGGGTTTATCCATGACTAGTGTCTAAAGATGATGAGCAAATTGTTTCTGCTGCTCTGTCTGATGAAATGGATGAGTACATACTTAGAAGAATGGAAGGTGAATATGGAGTGAAAGAGTCTATATCCATGGAAGACATGACTACAAGGCTGGAAGAGAAGAAGAAAGTTGATGTTGCATCTGAGCCATTAGGGTTATTAGAATCTTCTCAAAATTGGATAGAGATCGGATGAAACTAGACACAAGACCTTCATATTGGTTCATTCTAGCAAGACCAACTATTTATCCTCCACCAGTTATGCTTATTGATCCGAAGAATGAACCTAACAAGATTCATCTGTTGGATCTTTGGAAGCAAGGGTTCCCTAGGATAGATCCCTTCAACTATCCTACATGGGAAATGCATCTAGATGAAGAAGTAGATGCACTTGGGTAGTATAGGGAAAGAGAACCAATGTTGAAGGAATTTCCAATCCGACAGGTTGTTCCTCCCAATCCCAACAGTCTCATCTTTGAGCATAGGCCAACATAATGCAAATTCTATCCCCTTGGAGCCACTGTATGGAGAATTAGAACCAAATGACATGCCTTTTTCTTCTCCATTGGAACTTCTAGAGTTGATGGATCTCATTTGTGACCTCAATGTTGTTCTTCTCTCAATGTCTAAAGAGAATTTCCAGGTTGAAGATATTTCCTTAGAGTTACTTCAGGAGGGTCCTAACTTTCAATAATGGGAGAAGTCAGACTTTGGCCCCAAACTGAGGATGGATTTGTCTACTTACATAGAAGAGATTCAGCTCAGACAAACTTCTTTAAGGCATTTAGAGATATTCAACATCAGGCTACCTTTCATGACTGGATCTCAATGCTCATGCATAGCCATTCCAAATACTTAGTTCAAGGTAGCAGTAGATAAGCCTATGGTGTTCCAAAATGCTAATTACTACAAGGGGAAATATTTGTTAATCAAGGAAGATGAAGATTCTCCACCAACTAGATACATCAAAGTTCATTCTGGGTGCCTCTTTAAGCATGAACTTAACACTATCAAGAGGGAAAAAAAGCACATAAATCTAAATTGGTATGCAATGAGGCACTGGCATAGACTGAAAACCCATTTCTCAGGTTTGGAACCTAATGAAAAGCCCCCTACAAACGAAGTTCTTCACGAGATTAGGAGATGCTATAGGACATTGAAACACAACTTCCTTACTCAAGAGACTCCTTTCAACATGATCTACTCATGGAAAAGGGAGTTTTACATTGAGTCTCACTGCAACTTCTCATTCATCTCCTAGAACACCTGTTGACCTCTCATCAAACTCTAGCTCTTCTAAGGATGAGTTTATGACGAAGCTTGATGCAAAATTTATTGATGCCAAGAAAAAGGGGGAGAAAAGTAAAAAGTTAATATCATCATCTGAGGGGGAGCTAAATCTGAAGAAAACTTCTCAGGGGAGAGCTTTTAATTTCTAAAAATTCTCATTGTCTACCCTGATACATTTTATTCCTTGTAGTTAAAACACATCTTGTTGGTGTAAAAACTATTTATGAATAAAATAAGATGTTTTTCTTAGTATGACCAGACTTTAGCTCGAAGTCTTATGATGCAATATGTTATTTTCTACTATATATATATATATTTGATAAATTGACTTGTTCATAACTACATTATCTTATCTTATAAGTCTTCTCTAAACTTTAAAAAAAAATGTTTGGCATCACCAAAAAGGGAAAATATCAGACTATATATCTTGAATCTGTGTCTAAAGTTCCAGACGGGAGAAAATATACTCCATGATCTAATACAACATTTAAGACTTCATTTAATACTTTGTCTAAGATTTGTTTTGTAAGAACTGTATTACAAGATATTCTCCTAGGATCTATCAAATCCCATGAAAAATAAATGAAGCTCAGCACATTGGAGTTTCAAATAAGCATCAAAAGACACGTTGTACTATGACAAACATGCTTTGACAAAAAGCAAGTGGTTTCCTAATGAAGTGTTCTTCAAGGAAGCTAAAGAGAGTGGTTTTCCAACATGAAGAAAGATGTGCACTTAATGCAAGCATTAAATGCTCTAACAACCACAATCTACAAATGTGAGCTCAAGTGAATATTTCTATTTGTTTAGAGACAATGAACACTTGAAGAAGAAAAGGCCTATAAATACTAGAAGCTTTCAAGAAATAGGTTACGAACCTATGCACTATCATTTTGAATTCCTGTGTAAAGCTTTATGTGAATTTCAAAATGCTCTCAAAACACCTTGAACATCTTGAGGGAACAGTCTAAGAGCTTATATTATATATTTGTCTATGAGACGATTAAGAAATAGTCAGTGATCCAAACAAACAACATATCTTCTTTTTTTTTTTTTTTTACAGCCAGTAGTGGCTTGGTAGGACAAATAATACCTAGTTGTTCAAGCTTGGTGGTAAGCTTGGAAGTGATAGTGATAAATACTTGTAACTTTGAGAAGTTAGTGGAACTTGGTGGTTTACAAGGAACTAGAGAGTCTTAGTGGTTGAGATGACAATATAAATTCATGTGTCTTATTAGTTTCTTTCTCTCTTTGTGTTAAGACTGACCTAGGATTCAAATTTGATTTTGTTTTTGAAAATACATTTTGTTTACAAAATCTATTTGTCATTGTCTAATTTAGTCTTTTCAAAAATATTTTATATGTCTTTCAAAGTTACTTTAGACGATAGCTTTGTGTTTGCAAAAAAGGTTTAGAAAATCTAAATCACAATTCAATCCCCCTTATTGTGATATTTTCCTTTACAAATTGTAAACATAACACTTGTGGAGAATATGTTCATCCATTAAACCTTGACTACTATTTGCCGCCATCATATAAAATTATATTTAAGTAAAAACACAAGATTGATGCAACAACAAATTAATTACATCCTCGCAATAAAGTGGTTTCAATGTCAAACTGCTGATTAGGAAAACATAAACTTTTTCATCGGTTTTCCAAAACATCAATCCCTTCTCTTACAAAGTCAATATAAATTTCTCTTCTAAACCTTTCAATATTTAGCTTCCTACAAATCTTCCAACTACCTTTCATAGTCAGTATTCAAATTAAAAGTAAATGCATTTAATGTCTTGGGAATATAAAACACATTTAAAACTTACCATAAAGGTAGTAGGAGGATTTAGAACTATTCAATCTCCAAATGTAAATTTTGGCATAACAAGCCACGAGAAAATAAGTTGGAAGTGCAAAGTCCCTGGGAAAATTGGCACATAAAAATCAAGTATGATGGACATAATTCATGCATACCAAACAAAAATTTAAACAATTGTATCAATAGATTTTCTCCTCTGGTCGCCCAACGATGAAACTTATAAGGAGTGGAGGGGGAGCATGAGCCCCCCAAACTTTTTGGAATTCCTTATATACTATTGATGTCCTTGTGTTAGTGTTATCATAAGAAGACTCACACAATAATTGTTGAATCCACATCCCTGGTTTTAATTATGACATATTAGCAATACAAATTATAAGGAAGATAGTGTAAGCATGAAGATATCATGAAGCTAAAGAAGCCATTTTTATGTTGTTGATGATGAGTTGTAACTTTAAATGTAGTCTTCGATTAGAATGATTGTTCTTGCTTTAATACTTGATTGTGTGTGAAGTCATGCATACATTCATCCTAGACTAGGATATGAAATTCAATGTGCTCATTTTGATTGACATAGCATTGATCCATGTTGGTAACATGAGAATTGAATCTCTCATAACTTTTAGTTTTAAAATCTCTAAGTTTCATTTTTGCATCAAGGTAATTGACTAAATGTTGATATAATTGACTATATCAAGCCTCTGTATCTCATAATTTAGATTAGCTCACATTCAGAAGTATCATTATTTCATAATTGATTATTTAAGTCTGATGGTTATTCCGCTATCGTAGACAATCAATTATAATTCCATATAATCGACTATATGTGCTACGGAAAACTAGGTGATGTGAAGAACAATTTAGTCAACTATCTCTAGGGGACAATCAACTATTTTTATTCTAAGTGATGTATGGTTGAACCCATTAGCCATGAATTTCCCAAATCTACCTTGCATTGAAACTCAAACTTCAAGCTTTTGTCAAGGACACAAATCTGTCCAGTTTTCATGAAATAAGGGGTTGTTTGTAAGTTTTAATTTCAGCAATGGAAGGTGGAAGAAAGATAAGGGATGAAGGTGGATGACACCATGGAAAAGCTTTCCAATAAGCCTAGGAAGAATCGCCACAATAGCTTGAAGCCATTGATAAGAAACAAGAGGTTCTTGCACAAGAACAAAGAGAGAAACTCTACACAATTTTCAGATTGCATTCAAATGAACAAAAGTTGGTTACAATAGAATTTGGGACATCTTATATGCACGAATTTACAAAGCTTAAATGCACATGAAACACAAATAAAATGAAGTGCAATCTAAGAAGCTAAAGGCAAGCTAAATGAGGCTTGTAATGCAAGCTTCCCTAAGGTAACCTTGGTTGTCCTAATTCGTGTAAAGGTGCAGTACTTTAAGGCTTAATGTAATCTTGAACCTTACAGGAGAAGGAACAAGATTTGAAACCCTATCAACTCACACAAACCCTTGGTAACCTTAACCAAGATCAGAATCTAGAAAAAAATCAAAATTAGATTGAGTATACCTGGATGTGTCGATCACAACATCTTCAAACTCTTCCTTTGATTATCAACTCATGATGAAGAATGAATGAATCTTGATCAACTTGAATCTCTTCAAGAAATCCAGAATGATTCCCTTAGATGACTCTTTGAATGTGCTTTCTAAAAGATATGATCATATCAAGAGTCACTAATGAGAAAGAAGAAGTAAGGGTATTTATAATTTTAATAGGTAAAACTAATTTAATTGATTATCAAATATGGTAATTGATTGATTCATTCAAATTCCTCTTTGTTCTGCATTTCCATAAATATAGCAATCAATTATAGAATGTGGTAATCAATTATCTCGTTTCACATATAGCTTTTATGGTTCTGGAATAATAGATTATCAAATATGATAATCGATTATTTCTACACACAAAGAGCTCCTAAAGTTTCCAAACGCAATCTAATAGATTATTGGATATGGTAATTGATTATCTTGAGCCACAAAAGCTTCCTTCTGCTCAAATTGTCTTATGTAAATGATTAGGGAAACTGGAAATCGATTACTCTGATGATTCTTACCAAATTTCAAGTAGAAGTGAGTTTTGTTACTTGTTCTAACACTTTGTAATTGATTATACTATGTTGAACTCGTTGCTTCTAAGAAACTTTGAGATCAATTCATTAATCTACCATGTTTTATTTCTACTAAACATGGATATAAGAAAACTAAGACTAAATCAAATCACCCATCATGCCTAGTCTAAAAAATCCAATACAAATGCCACATCTTTTAAAACTTGTTAGGCATTGTAAAATGATTAAAAAAAAACTAAGACTAATCTTTAAGTCTTCAAAAAGTTTTCTTGTCTTAAAGATTCACAAAAGTAGTTAACATATTAATAAACAAAATTCGTCCAGAGAGATGGAAGAGAATAGTGCATAGTGATTTTTATACTACTTCACCCTAACCTTGGGCTATGTCCATCTCTCACCCTCCAAGATGATATTTCTCTAATGTAACCAGTCACCGTTGGACCAACAACCACTTGATTTCAACAACCTGCCAGTACTCCCACTAGACTTCACACCTAACTTCATCTAGACCAATAACACCACTAAATTTCAACCATGCTATCCACTATTGGACTTTCAACAAAAAAAGAGATTTCTGTGTGTGGACTAGAAAGACACAGAGGGTTTCCACTTAGGAAATTATAGTACCTAACTTTTATCTTAGATCTATTACAGATTACAAGCTTTTTACATAAGTGGATCACTCTCAAACAGAGAGGGTTGAAGCAAAAATGTAGATTTCTCAAAGAGATTTAGCTCAAGTTTCTCTCACTAGAATGCTTTAATTTGTCTTTATGATGCTCAAGTAGACAAAGTTGACAGTTGTCTTCAAATGACAGCTAGCAGGTGAAAACAACAATGAACACACTCAAATAACCAAGAAGGGGGGTGAATTGGTTAAAACAGTTATTTAAAATTTTCTTTGAAACAATTTGCAGAATTAAAATGGATCGTATCACTCAATCACCCTTTTATGAAAATCAGAAACTTTCTTTCAATCAGGATACACCTCAAAATGCATATAATGACAGAATTACTTTCAGTTTGATTATAATTTGATCACCCAAGAACAAGTAATGAAAGATAACAAGATTAGAAAACAAGACACAATAATTTATACTGGTTCACCTCACAAACATAGAGGCTACATCCAGTGTCTTCCAACCAACACTAGGTTAGAGTTATCAACCCTAGACAAAGAATCAAAATTCTAAAACCCTATTAAAAATCAAATCACAGAACCTAAGAACCCTACCTCAGTCTTTACCGCTAGAGAACACTACTCTAGAAAGCTTGAAAAAAATCTATTTGATCTTCAAAACAGAAATATGGAACACAGAAAATCTAAAAGTAAGATTCAAGAGAGACACAACTTGTGATCCTTAATGGATGAATGAATGAATGAACGAAGTTACCACTCAATTCTAGGTTGTATGAATGTCAAAGCACAGAATCAACTCTCTTGAAATTCTCTTTTATCTTAACACATAATCTCTAATGAATCAATAATATTTTGATCTCACACAAGATGTGTTTCACTCAGAAAATCAATTTCTTGGACTTTTGAAAGCTTAGAAAACTTTGGGTAAATCATAAACTCAAAGAGTAATTCGTTAATGAAAGCATATACCCAAAAAGCTTTAAATAGAAAACTGATTTAACAGAATGTAGTCGATGCATTTTGCGAAATATACATGTATGCCTTAATCGATTACCACTTACTGTAATCGATTACCTAGGCTTATTCCATAACTAAGCATGTCTGGCTTAATCGATTACCATTCTTCTGTAAACGATTAAGAACTTATTTCATAACTTTGATTGACTGCTTTAATAGATTACTTTGTTCATGAAAGTTTTCTAGAATGCTCATGATGGAGGATCAATGCAAGCTAAAGAGCTAGGACTCAAGCACTTCAAGATCATATCCAATCTAACTTGTATCTCTTGGAAAAGCAAGAAGAAGCCCACAAAAGTAGTGGAAACACAAAAGGAGTGTTGTCTGTTTTAACATATTAAAAGCATATTTTGATACTTGTAATCAATTCAAAGCATCCTATAATCTATTAAATCAGCATGAATAATGTAAATAGCTCTGTTTTAATCGATTATTTTGTTAATATATTAGTTTCCAGGAAGGATAAGAGCAAAATAATTGATTACTAAACCAAGTAATCGATTATTTAGGTTAAATAATCGATTACATGGATAAAATAATCGATTAAATCAGTAAACTCTGCAGAAATGCGAAATTTAGAAGCCGAAGGTCATTTTAAAGAAAGCTTGCACTTCAAGCTACATTTGGGCTTCATTTCAATTTGCATTTTACATTACATTTAGTGTCATTTAGCTTGTTAATTCGTGGTCTATATAAACCACTCACAAACTGATTGTAAGGATCTTTGGATGATTAATACAATTTCTAAATTGTGGTGAGAGTTTCTCTCTTGTTCTTGTTCAAGAACTTCTTGAGTCTTATCAATGGCTTCCGAATGCTATTGTGGTGATTCTTCCTAGACTTATTGGAGAGTTTCTCCATGGTGTCTTCATCTTCATCCCTAACCTTTCTTCCATCTTCCATTTTCTGCAATTCTAAACTTCTAAACAGCCCCAATTGTCAAAGAGTGCTGGAATTTGGGTGTTCTTGAAGATTGCTTGAAGAGTGGGTTCTATTGCAAGGTAGATTTGTGAAATTTCATGTAAATGACTCCAGTCATTTACATCATGTGGTATCTAGAGCCTAATCCTTGTGGAATTCTTCTTCAAGTTCAGTTTTAAAAGTTCTTCAAAGGTAAAAATCTGCAGCAAACCCAAAAATGAAAATTCCATTTCAATTCCTTGTTTGCTGTTGTTTTCCTTTGATTCTTGGTGGTTTGGGCTTGTTGTGTGTTCAGCCACAAAACCTTAGTGTTTCCTTCAAGTTTCATGTGATTTCATGTGTTCATGTTCTTCATTTGTTCTTGACATTTTCCTAATTTTCTAGTCTTGATTCTTGTCAATTTTTGTTTGTAGTGTTTTGTGTTGTATGACCACTTGTTTTGATTCTACTCTCATGTCTAAACTAAATTGAATTGTTAGAAACAAATTTTACAATTGTTATACATTGTTTTTAGTGATTCATTGAATTTCCTTAAGAAATTTTGAACTTGTGCAAAAAGAGAAAACAAAAGCTTACAAAAATTGTGAAAGAAACAATCAAAAGCAAAAAAGAAAATACATCAAGTGGTAAAAAGTGAAAGAAAAACAGAATTTAGAAGCAAATCAAAGTCTCAAAAGCTACAAGTTCAAATTTTCTTTGAACCACAAATTACATGAACATGTATGACATGCAAATTTTATGAAATTTGGCTTCTAGGAATTGAATTTACTTAGCATAACCTCCTTGTGTAGTTTGGTACAGCTATAGTATTCCTTGAGTTGTCTCATTAATTTCCAATTTGAGTTGTGCTTTTCCAAAAAAATTTCTTTTGTTGCTTGTCTCTTAAATTTTCAAGGTTTTGTCTTAGAGTTTTCTTGTTCTTGGACTCTTGAGTCTAGCCTAGAATCATTTTCTATTTCACTATAGTAAAGAAGCTTGATTTGATTAGAAGTTTTTGCTTAAGAACTATAGAGAGGAATAAGAGTGGAAAAAGGCAAGAGAGAACATTATAGAAAAATCCTAAAAAGTGTGCAAACACGAGTGAGAGTGACAAACACTTAGAGAGTGGTGAGAATTTCTTTATATACTTGTGTTTTTGCTAACCATTTTTTTTAAAGGATGAGTTCAAGTGGAGGAGAGGCTTTGTCACCTAGGTCCTCTAGGTTGATGAAAGCTATGACAAAAAAAATGGAAGACTTTCAAATTAAAATAGATGCAAAGTTCGAGGAGTTTCAAAGGAAGACTCAAAGAAGTAGTAGTCCAAATGGTAGTGTGGATGGAGAGGCTCATAGTAATATGAGGGTGAGTGAGTATGCTTCCTCTTATGGAAGAAATTATTATGATGAGAGGAGTGAGAGGGAGGAAAGAAGACAAAATAATAATAGAAGAGAAAATCATAGGAGACCCAATCATAGGAGACAAAGTAGAGATGATGAAGATTGGAGGGTGAGAAGAGAAGAGAGAGATGAGAGGCAAAGTAGAGAAAAACATTGAGTTTGCTTACAATAGAGTAGTTTACAAGACTACTTCCTTGTTACTTTCTGAATTTGTTTATGGCTTTAATCCTTTAACTCCTCTTGATTTATTGCCTTTACCTAACACTTCTTCTATGATTAATCCTGATGCTTTGTCTAAAGCTTCTTATGTGAAGAAAATGCATGAACAAGTGAAGGCACATGTGGAGAAAAAGATGGAACAATATGCAAAGCAAGCCAATAAGCACAAGAAGCAAGTAATCTTTAATGAAGGAGATTTGGTGTGGCTTCATTTGAGGAAGGATAGATTTCCTCATGAAAGGAAATCCAAGCTCCAACCAAGAGGAGATGGACCTTTCAAGATTTTGGAGAGGATCAACAACAATGATTACAAACTTGAGTTGCCTAGTGAGTATGGGTGAGTAATACTTTCAATATTTGTGATCTTTCTTTGTATGATGTAGGTACAAGTGAGGAAGCAAACTTGAGGACAAGTTCTTTTCGAGAAGGAGGGTATGATGGAGGTCCATCCCAAGCCAAAGGTCTAGAAAGAGATCTTGAAGCACTTCCTTTGGTCAGCTTTATAGGACCAATGACAAGAGCTAGGATTCAAGCACTTCAAGATCACATCCAAGCTAACTTGGACAAGTATGAAGAGGCACATCAACTCAAGGATAACAAGGGCTGGATTTTGATGTCTCAAGTTCAATTTAATTCAATAAATTCTAGCACTTGTTAGAATCAATTCTGTAAAAATTCAAAAACACATACTTGTCGTTTTAATCGATTTACCATAAGCCTATAATCGATTACAAGGAGTTCAGTGACACACAGAAACCAAGCTGGTCTGTTTTAATCAATTATTGTTGGTTCGTAATCGATTAAATAAGCTTTACACATAATTAGGAACTTCTTGTCTTAATCGATTACATGTGTGCATTGTAAAACTTAGTTTGTCTGGCCTAATTGATTACAAGGTGATTTAATCGATTATTCTGTTCATAACAGATTTTTCCAAATTTTTGATGAACAAAATAATTGATTACTTGGTCGAAATAATCGATTATTGTATTAAAATAATCGATTATTTGGACGAAATAATCAATTACAGTTTGTTAATTTTGTTTTGTATATAAAACTGTCAAACTGAATGTTAAAGACAACTCCATTTTTCTAAGTGAATGAAAGCAGAGTTCGTGTGAAAGAGATTTCTCTCTTGTTCTTGTGTAAGAACTTCATGTTTCTTATCAATAGCTTCAAGCTATTGTGACGATTCTTCCTAGGCTTATTGGAAAGCTTTTCCATGGTGCCATTCACCTTCATCCTTTACCTTTTCCCCACTTTCCATTTCTGAATTCTGGACAATCTTGTGTCCTTGAAGAAAACTTGTAGTTTGAGTTTCAATGCAAGGAAGATTTGGGAAAACTCATGATTGATGGGTTCAATCATACATCAGCTCAAGAACATTTTAATCAATTATCTGGCGTATTAATCGATTACATATGTTAAAATAATCAATTACACAGGAAACCAATATTACGTCAAGGAAACAAAGAAAAAAAGGATTGGGAGCTTCGTCCTCTACCAAAACTTTGGGAGGAGTTTCAAAGATTCTGCTTCGATTATGAGGTTCTTCTCCGTTTCGTGGTCTCGTGGTAAGCAACGGCGACCCGTGGTTGTGGGTGGTGGAGAGAGAGGTTCCTAGGGCTTTTGGGTGATTTTAGAGAGAGAAAATGCAGAAAACGCGTTTCTGTGCGCTGCTGGACGTATTTATAATTTGACAGTCTCGCTCAGCATGCCCTGACTCACTCAGCATGCCTACAGGTCTCTCTCAACGTGCCCTTTCCTTGATCAATGCAATTCTCCTCTGTCTGGAAATATCTTGGAATTGGGCTCAGTGTGACATTGGCTCACTTAGCGCGATATCCAAAACTCGTCATCGCAAAGATCCCAGCGGTCCAAATGTGCAGAGAAGGGTTGTGAAGCTGCTGTCCACATTGAAGGACGATCCAACGGTGAACAAATCCAGGATTGTAGTTTTACTGAAGCAGGATATGGGTTAAACTATAACTCACATTAGAAAAATAAATCAAACAAAGTTCACAACTTGACATTCACACCAAACAATTTCACAAGGTTTACCTACACAATCAATCAACTAATCCAAGCTTATCAAACAATCAAATAACACAACAAATACATCAAACATATATTTTCAGTTATCGAAATTTCAGGGTGTTACAACTTTCCCATCCTTTTAGAAATTTCGTCCCCGAAATTTACCTGACTCAAACAAGGCCGGATAGGCTTCTCGCATCTCACTCTCCAGTTCCTATGTTGCATCCTATCCTGATGTACCTCTCCATATCACCTTGATCAAAGGAATTTCTTTCCCTCTTAGGTGCTTCATTCTTCGATCTTCGATCCTCAAAGGCAATGTTTCATATGTCAAATTTTCTTTCACTTGAACGTCATCTAACTTGACCACATGAGAAGGATCATGAAAATACTTACAGAGTTGGGATACATAGAAGACATTATGATGATTAGAAAGGGATGGAGGTAATGCAATTTGATATGCTACAAGGCCAACTCTTTTAAGAATTTGAAAGGGACCAATAAAACGAGGTGTGAGTTTTCGGGATTTCAAAGCACGACCAACCCCAGTCCACGAAGTAACTCTCAAGAATACATGATCACCAACCTCAAATTCTAGGTCTTTCCTCCTCTTATCCTGGTAACTCTTCTGCCTACTCTGGGCAGTCCTCATTCTCTCTTGGATCAACTTGACCTTCTTAGTGGTTTGTTGTACCACTTTAGGTCCTAAAATGAGGTTCTCTCCAGGTTCTAGCCAACACAAGGGTGTCCTACACCTCCTACCATACAAAGCTTCATAGGGAGCCATGTCAACAGTAGAGTGAAAACTATTGTTATAGGTAAACTCTATCAACGGCAGAAAACTCTCCCAACTACCCTTTTGTTCCAAGACACAGGCCCTCAAAAGGTCCTCTAGAGACTGAATGGTCTGTTCAGTCTCACCATCAGTTTGAGGATGATTAGCTGAACTTAGCCTAAGCTTGGTTCCCAAAGCTTTGTTCAGACTCTCCCAAAATTTAGAGGTAAATCTAGGATCTCTGTCAGATACTATACTAGACGTGTAAGATAGGGCCATGAAGCCCAAAGGCATGTGAGAAAAACAAAATTTTTCAAGCGGAAACACACATACCACACAAGATTCATTCTTTAGGACATAGATGTTACCTTGTTTATATTCAAAATTTGATGATCAAGGATATGCTTGAAGATACAAGCCCTTTAATGTTGATCCACACCACTTCTTGTATACTCCATTGTCAGTTCCTGAACATCCTTGGATTGACATTTCTATGGATTTTGTTCTAGGTTTGCCTCAATTTTTGTGGTGGTTGACAGGTTTTCTAAGATGGCTCACTTTATAGCATGCAAGAAGGTAGATGATGCTTGTCATGTTGCTGATTTGTTCGTCAAGGAAGTGGTAAGATTGCATGGTTTACCTAGGAGTATTGTAAGCGACCGAGATTCAAAATTTCTTAGGTTGGCGAACTTTGTGGGGTAAGATTGGAACTAAATTGTTGTTTTCAACTACATGTCATTCCCAAACCGATGGGCAAACTGAGGTGGTCAATAGAACTCTTTCTACTCTTCTAAGAGCTATTTTTAAGAAAAAATCTTAGGACTTGGGAAGAGTGTTTACCACATGTTGAATTTGCTTATAATAGGGTTGTACATAGTACTACTCAGATGTCACCATTTGAAATTGTTTATGGATTTAATCCTTTGACTCCTTTGGATTTGTTGCCTTTACCTAACATTTCTCAATTTAAAGATAAGTCTGGGCAGGTTAATGCAGAATATGTCAAGAAGTTGCATGAGAAAGTCAAGGCCCAAATTGAAAAGAAAATAGAAGGATATACAAAGCATGCAAACAAAGGAAGGTAAAAGGTAACATTTGAACCAGGTGACTGGGTGTGGGTGCATTTTAGGAAAGAGCGGTTCCCTTCACAAAGGAATTCAAAGCTTATGCCAAGAGGGGATGGTTCTTTCCAAGTACTGGCCAAGATCAATGATAATGCCTACAAAATTGAATTGCGGGTGAGTATGCTATAAGTCCTACTTTTAATGTGGCTGATCTATCTCCTTTTGATGTAGGTGATGATTTAGTTGATTTGAGGGCAAATGTTTCTCAAGAAGGAGAGAATGATGAGGACATCAAAGACCAACCCCAAGACCAAGACCCAATACAAGGCATAGGAGGGCTCATGACAAGAGCAAGAGCTAAAAAGACCCAAGAAGCTTTGCAACCTATAATGGCTAATCTAAGGGCAATCCAATTGCATGAGGGAACCCAAAATCTAGAGGACTGCATGAGTGGACTGCTAGTCACATGTATTGCTTGTTTGGAGTGATAATAAAAGCAACTATTGACTTAGGCATTTAATTAAAAAAAATAATAGTAATAAAGTGCTTGTAGTTGGTTTTGAGACTTGGACCTCAAGCTTAGTTATGCCTGACTTAACCACTAAGCCACTTTAGTTATTTTTACAATGTTGAGATTTTAATTTTCTTTTATTTTCTACCAAATGCATGAGAACTTATTTGTATAAATCAATTCTGAAGTGAATAGAGAAGGGATCTTTGGC
>PYAF01004799.1:18751-33377 GCA_007407185.1 Glycine tomentella
TGATAACCACTCTTAAGATCAATTTTAGAGAAAATAGTAGCACCATGCAATTCATCTAAAAGATCATTGAGTCTAGGGATAGGATGTCTATACCTTATTGTGATATTGTTGATTGCCCTACAATCCGTGCACATTCTCCAAGTTCCCTCCTTCTTAGGCACAAGAATAATAGGCATAGCACAAGGACTCATGCTTTCACAGATCCACCCTTTTTCAAGTAGCTTCTCCACTTGTGTTTGTATCTTCTTTGCTTCCATTGGTGAAGTCTTATATGCTGGCATATTTGGAAGTGAACAACCTGGAATCAAGTCAATTTGGTGCTCTATGCCTCTCAAGGGAGGCAAGCCATTAGGAACCTCTTTTGGAAAAACATGTTGATATTCTTCCAAAAGGACTTTCCTAGCTTTGGGCAATTTTTCACCTTCCTTTTCAACATGTAAACAAGGAGAGTTAGGAATCATATAATAAAGAGGTTTTTGTGCCAATAACACTCTTTTAACTTGCTTTTCACTCAAGAAGAAACTCTCTTTAATCTCATGAATTTTTTTGTTATCATTTTCTTTGTCTTTCCTTTTTTCTCACTAGTTTTCCTCTTTTGTAGCTCACTTTTCTTTTCTTTTTTAGGTGCAGTATTTTTTTTTAATTCCTTAATTCTCTTTTCTTTCATCTTTATTTGATCCTCACACACTTGTCTAGGAGTTAAAGGTCTCAAAATAATTTTCTTGCCTAGGTGCTCAAACTCAAAAGTGTTCTCCATGCCATTGTGTATCACTTTCCTATCATATTGCCATGGCCTACCAAGAATGATATGACCAGCCTCCATAGGTACAATATCACAAAGAACATTATCATTATAAGCATTAACAGAAAAAGGAATGAGCACTTGAGAATTTACCACCACTTCTCCACCTTCACTAAGCCATTGTAGCTTGTATGGCTTTGGATGCTTTGTGGTTGGCAAGTGTAATTTCTCCACAAGTCTTGTACTAGCCACATTAGTGCAGCTCCCACCATCAATGATAAGTGAACAAACCTTATCTTTAACCAAACACCTTGTGTGAAAAAATATTTTCTCTTTGATTCTCCTCTTTTTCTAGGCAAAAATTGCTCAACATTCTCCTTACCATCAAGAGATCACCCTCTTCGGCCTCCACTAGTGTGAGTTCTTTTTCTTCTTCACTTGAAGAACTAATCGAGTCACTTGAAGACTCACTCCTTATGCCTCCATCCTCAAGCAAAATCATAGTCCCTTACCAAGGCACTTAAAACACTTGATTTTGCTTGATCCTTTATAAGTTGGCTCCATAATTTTTTTCCTTGGGTTCTCCACCCTTTATTCCTTATTTTTCATATGAGCAACCTCCTTTTTAGGCTTGTCTTTCCAACTAGAAGTTGCAACCCCATTGCTCTTGGAAAAGGAAGCTTTTCTTCTTCTAATTTGTTGCTCCACTCTTTAAACTTTGTGGACTAACTCCTCAAGTGTTTCATATGATTGTAACTCCATCACATCTTGAATTTCTCTATTCAAGCCATGAAGGAACCTAGCCATTGTTGCTTCTTGGCTCTCCACAATTTCAGCCCTAATGATCATCAATTCCATTTCCTTCTAATAATCATCAACACTCTTGTAACCTTGAAAATGTCTTTGAAGCTTATTGTGGACTTCCCTTGCATAATAAGTGGGGACAAATCTTCCTCTCAAACATGCCTTCAAATCATCCCAAGAATTTACTCTTTGCCTCCTTCCCCTCCCTATTTCCATTTGCATTTGGTTCCACCAAGTTAAGGCATAGCCACCAAATTCTATAGTTGCTAGAGTAACCTTCTTGTTTTCTTCAAATTGTTGGCATGAAAAAATTTGTTCTACTTTCATCTCCCACTCAAAGTACTCTTCGGGATCATTATTACCAAGAAATTTTGGCATTTTAATTTTTACTCCACCCAATCCTCCATTCCTCCCATCTCTTTCTTCTCTTCTAAGCCTCCAATCCTCCTCATCTCTATTTTGTCTTCCAGGATTGTATCTTCTATTTTCTCTTCTATTATGTTCTCTCCTTTCCTCCCTCTCACTCCATTCATCATAATAATTTCTTCCATGAGAGGAAGCATAGTCACTTACCCTCCTATTATTATAGCCTCTCCATGCACACTACCATTTGGACTACCCCTTCTTTGAGGCTTCTTTTGAATCTCTTCAAGCGTTGCATGTACTTCCATTTTGAAGTCTTCCATCTTTTTGGTCAAAGCTTCCATCAACCTAGAAGTCTTAGGTGACAAAGCCTCATTTCCACTTAAACTCATCCTTCAAAAAAAATTGGTTAGCAAAACACAAGTATATAATGCAATTCTCACCACTCTCTAAGTGTTTACCACTCTCACTCGTGTTTGCACACTTTCTAGGCTTTTTCTATAATGTTCTCTCTTGCCTTTCCCCACTCTTATTCCTTTCTATAGTTCTTAAACAAAAACTTCTAATCAAATCAAGCTTCTCTACTAGAGTGAAAAAGGAAATGATTCTACGCTAGACTCAAGAGTCCAAGAACAAGAAAACTCTAAGACAAAACCTTGGAAATTTAAGAGACAAGCAACAAAAGAAAAAAAAAATTAGAAAAGTACAACTCTAATTGGAATGTATGAGACAACTCAAGGAATACTATAGGTTGTACCACATTGCACAAGAAGGATATGACAAGTAAATTCAATTGCTAGAAGCCAAATTTCATCCAATTTGCATGTTATACAAGTTCATTTGATTTTGTTGTTCAAAGGAACTTTTGGAACTTGTAATTTTGTAACTTTGCTTCTAAATTCTGTTTTTCTTTCACCTTTTCCAGCCACTACTCAATAATGTATTTGGCTGTAACAATATAATACTAATTGATGTATTTTTCTTTTTGCTTTTGCTTTTCTTTTGCACAAGTTCACAAATTCCTAAAGAAATTCAATGAATCACTAAAATATGATGTATACCAATTGTAAAATTTGTTTCTAACAACTCAATTCAGTTTAGGCATGAGAGTAGAATCAAAACAAGTGGTCATACAACACAAAAAACACTACAAACAAAAATTGACAAGAATCAAGACTAGAAAATTAGGAAAATATCAATAAAATGAAGAACATGAAGAACATGAAATGACATGGAACTTGAAGAACACACTAAGGTTTTGTGGCTGAACACACAACAAGTCCAAACCACCAAGAATCAGAAGAAAACAACAAGAAACAAAGAACTGAAATGGAATTTTTGTTTTTGGTTTTGGTGCAGATTTTTACCTTTGAAGAACTTTTAAAACTGAACTTGAAGAAGAATTCCACAAGGATTAGGCTCTGATACCACATGTTGTAATGTCTACAACCATTAGACATTAGGTTTCCCAAATCTTCCTTGCAATGAAACCCAATCTTCAAGCAAACTCCAAGAAATGGAGAATTCTGCACTTTCACAGAATTTGAGGCTTTTTAAGAGATTTCTAATTTTTAGAAATGGATTGTGTAAGAAGAATATGAATGACACCATGGAATAGGAATTCCAATAAGTCTTGCAAGAATCACCACAATAGCAGAGGAGCCATTGATAAGAAATAAGAAGGTTCTTGAATAAGAACAAGAGAGAAACCCTCTCAACAATTTCAGAATTGTATTAATGGAATCCAAAAGTTCTTCAAACAGTTTTTTTGTGGTTTATATAGTCCACGAAATTACAAGCTAAATGACCCTAAATGTAAGTAAAATGCAAATTGAAATGAAGCCCAATTGTAGCTTGTAGTGCAAGCTTTGTTCAAAACGACCTTTGGCTTCACAAAATTGCGTTTCTGCATAAACTTTTAGCTTAATCGATTATTTCGACCATGTAATCAATTATTTAACCTAAATAATCGATTACTTGGTTTGGTAATCAATTATTTTGCTCTAATCCTTCCTGGAAACCGATTTAGGACCAAAATAATTGATTAATTCGACATGTAATCGATTAAAACAGGGTGTTTCTTCTAAAAAATTCCTTGTAATCGATTACAGACACATTGTAATCAATTACAGCAGACAATAATCAATTACAGACATGTCGTAATCGATTAAAACAGATAGGATTTGCTAAACAGACAGCATTTGCTTGTGTAATCGATTACAAACACGTTGTAATCGATTAAAACAGACAGCACTTTGTTTTTTACAAGTATTTTGTTGAAATCTCCTAACAAGTGTTGGAATTTATCAATTAAATTGGATTTGAGACATCAAAATCCAGCTCTTGTCATCTTTAGTTTGGTGTGCCTTCTCATATTTGCCCAAGCTCATTTGAATGTGATCTTGAAGTGCTTGAGTCCTAACTCTTGTCATTAGTCCTTTGAAACTAACCAAAGGAAGTGCTTCAAGCTCTCCTTCTAGACCTTTGGCTTGTGCTAGACCTCCATCAGACTCTAAAATGTCTTGAATATGTAATTCCTTTGGCTAAAACATCATTTTATTTCTTCTCAACCAAATCGTCCAAATTCCTCCAAACCATATCGCAACCCAACCTTCTTTTTCTTTATTTGTCACCCCTGAAATTCCTTTAAATTTTTTGCATATCATATTGTTCTGCAAAGTTGAATCAATACCCAACCACTGTATGCATAGATAGCAAATTTTGGAAAACCACTCACATTCAAAGAATAAATGCGAGGTAATCTCCACAACTTTTTTTTATAGCCTACACATTAGCTTTTATCTTGCCCCAATACCCCTTTCTTGCACGGACCCCCAACACCCCTTTCTTGCATGGACCGACCCAGACTTAAATGAGAAAAAGGGTGAAACCATGCAGCAAAAATCCAAATAGGAATAAACAAGTCATAACCAAGAAAGAGAGAAGCATCTCCATCTTGTCAACGGAACTTGCCCACATTTCCTTTAATACTAGCGTCTTCCCGGAGGACAAAACCATTATTGAAAAAGATTAACCATTTAAGTGAAAATTGTGAATATTAAAAAAACCACCATCTCTTTTATCAATCTGTAGTTCTTCTCCATGGCTAAATACGAGTCTATCAACAATATAGAAAGATAATTGTGAAAGTGCATGTATCATCAATCTTCTGCCTTCTTACGTCATCTACATTTGAAATGTTTTACTTCTTCATACAAAATATTATTTATCTTTAAAATATTCCTTGAAATAAAGCTACATAGAGGACAAGAGAAATTGAAATTTTGAACAAAAACAAATCATAAAAAAGGTTATTTATTATTTCTAAATCATTGCACCAAAGTATGGATTGTAATATTTAGTTACATGTCAATTTGAATGAAACACGTTCTTCACTCTTAAATCTGGATCTTATAACGATTGAGTCACATTAAAACAATAGAAATTTAGCAATTACATGGTAAAACTGACCTGGAAATAATTATGTAGTGTGAACAATTGAATAATTGAACAAGGGTCCCAATACAGAGGGATCATAAGATGACTATGCTAACTACATTGGAACTGCACCTCCTAGTTATGGAATTTGGACCACATATCACAAGATACAAAATAAAAGATAATATTTAGTTAAGGGATTAAAAAAGGAAAACATCAAAGGAACTTGGACTGTCCTAGAACATCTATACCATACATGGCATGAATAAAACTACATTCCCACCTTATTAAAGTATGAGTTCTGGAAGTAAATCCAGCTTTTTCAAAGGGTGAATAATATATTATCTTAATATTGAAATATTCCTTTTTTTCAAAATGGGGAGGAGGTTAAATTTTAGTAGTAAAAAACATATGAGCATGTTTGAAAAAAACTCTATATAACACTTATATCTTGTATCCAAACAAGCCCATATTTATTTTAGTAAGTTGCTGCATTTCATATTTTGTCTCTGTTGGATAATGTTTTACCAAGAAAAAGTTATCATTATGAAGCAGTTTAAGAGTTACAATTGAGCATTCTCTTAACGGCATGCCCATTCAACTTCTGGACATGTTGAAGGATCATCACGATCACATTTCCCATTGAATGCAGACTGCATCAACAGGCAATTCGGCATTAGCAATTACAAATACAAAAAATGTTCAAATAATGCCCTTACTTTATCATATCTTTGTAACTCCTCCTGTCAATTTGGTTAAAGCTGTCACAGTTTAGGGGAGTGATGATGATGGTTAGGGTGAGAAGGAACTCTGGTTTGCATGGTAGAAAATGTTGTGAAAAGTGGTCGAAAAATATGTTCTACACTAGGAGCTACTAGTCTCTCTGTGTTGGGGGCAGTGTGGGGGTGATTTGGCTAATGATGATACTGATTGTGGGGATTGTGTGAAGAGTGATGAGGAATTATATGCAAACATTTTGTTGACAGTTTCTCCACTCAGCTGAAACATTTTGGTTGCACAATGGATCTATTGTAAATAGAAACCTAGTTGATTTTACCAAATGGAAACTCCCTTTGCCTTTACATTGATAAGCTTGGAGATAGTTATTTTCTTGTATAAAAAAAGCTACTACTAGTTAGTTATGTGTATATGATAGAACTGGACATGAGGATTAATGAATTAGAAAGAAATTGACAGAATAAAAAAATAATATAAGAATATGTGATATCATAAAAAGTGATGAAAAAGTAGAAAGCCAAGTAGTTTCAGGAACCTGGGACCTCCCAAACAAATTACACATTTGCAATACTAATCCATTTTCCTAACTCATTAAGTATATTGTATGTAATGTTTATTGCAAAATATGAGAAGAAACAACTTAGCACAAATTATGATACTACCACAGCTTGTCAATTTAATCAAGATGATCGTCAATGAAGTTAGAAAATTCCAGATCTAGTGGATGAGTCTAGTTCTCCTAGTCAAGAAGATGGTGAGGTAATTCTGGAAACTGTTGATTTGGAGTTGAAACCTAGCTATCATGGTCCATGAAGTGAGGCTGTTGCTGAGTTTGCAGATCTTGTGGCAGAATCCACTTCTCTTGATCAAATTGGTGAGATAAGGGTGGTAGATCAGGGAGAGGTAATTCTAGTAGATCAGGGAGAGGAGCCAAATCAATATGGTCATCAATTAAGTCATAAAATTGGTGAATTTGCAAACCTCGTGGAGGAATCCACTTATGCTGATCAAGAAGTGTAACACCCCGTAGGCCTCCGACGTGTTATCATTATGATATCCGATTAGCGCTTAAAAACATGGTTTATAAAACTCAGCGGAAACACAGAATCGCTTTTCTTGATTCATTATGTATGGAATAAACCAAATCACATAAAATTCACACACAAAGCACATTTGGCACACCCCTGCTGATCCAGTTTCTCACAACATAAACATAAAGACAGATAACTAAACTTAGGCAGATTATCAATATACAACAAGTATACTCAGGAGAGAAATCTCATATACATATCAGAAACAGTTCTGTACAAACATATACATCAGAACTCACACCACATCGTGTGATACAAAAGAATATCAGCCCTCACAGAGGGTATACAGGACTATACAATCATCATCTGGTGTACACACACACCATCCCTTCTCAAGGGTACAACATATAACCAAAAATAATAAAAAATGAGCCTACAAGCTCCATCTGCTACTATCAGCCAAGTAGAAACGTCTCTACTCGGGCCTCCTGCCCTGAGACTGCTCTCTTCGTCCGGAAGAGTCACCTGAAATCATAAATCCCCAAACGGGGTGAGATAACACATCTCAGTAAGCTCAGGGTCCATGGAGGCTTCTCCTCCACCCTGGCCCACTTCCATAACACATACATCAGGCAATCACAAGCAAATGGCCCACTGGCCTAGCCCTCTGGCCCTCATAACAATATAAGCATATCCTACAACATGGCGGAGCTGCCTCAACGCCTGGCGAAGCTACCTCAACGCCTATCTCAGTGGGAGTCCGGAACTCACACCTGTGCCATCCCATTGGGTGCTAACCCTTCGCATGGATGCACAATATATGGTACCTCCGAGAATAAAAGGAGCTACCTCAACTTCTAATCCCCTGGCATGTGGGAATCAATCCCCTGGGAGCTACCTCAACCAAGAGCCAGCCATGCTAGGAGGAAACCATCATCTCCTAGAGAGGTCCATATCTATCTATTGGCCAACAGATCTATCACAGTCATATCACATCACAAATCAAGCACAGATGCATACATATATCATTATGAGGATGCAACTACCAATGCATTCATCATGAAATAACCACCACTCCCCCGGAGTGTGGTGTGGCACACAAGATGGGAATTCATCCCCAGGGACTCTGAACTTACCTGTCAAAGGCTCACTCTGTAGTTCTTTCCCTGGTCTGTGGCTCCCGCCACCAACAGTCTCACAATCAAGGCCTAATCAAGGCATATGCAGACTTATATCAACATCAAACCAATAGACATTCAATCAGAACAAATCATAGCAGAATTCCCCTATCCTAGGGTTCAATCAGAACAAGCCTTTACTAGGCTTCTCTCAGACCATACAAGGTTCACCAAGGCTGCATACAAAGCATCTGAGTCATCACAGACTCAATGCAGCTCACCTAATAGAGCATAAACTCACAACAGCCTCATGGTTCAAAATCACTGGAATGGCCTGAATCTTAACCAAGGCACCATTCCACTAGCCTCTCAAGCTCAATACAAGCATAATCAAGGCTCTGGCATGGCTCCATACCAAGAGTGACTTATCACACAAGCCACACATACAAGCCACAGAGCCAAAGTTCAAAGTCATCTAAATCAAAAACTGAAAGCTAATCCTTCATCTATTCCTCGCTCTTAACAAGTTTCTCTACAGGACCCTGGGCTAATTCTAGCCCCAGCTAATATGGGTCACTATTCATAAAACCCCCCAAGATCAAAATTAAACGGAGAAACTTGAGTATCTTACCTCAGTGACAACTCAAAAGACCTCAGGACAGCTTCCTCAAGCTCTAGCGTCCTTCCCAAGCTGTGGGTCCTCGCCACTCTCAAGTTCTTTGAGCTTTTCCTTGAGAATCCAATTCTCACTCACAAGGGGTTTTTCGGAAAGAAAATGAAGGATTATAGCTTTCCAAATGGTTTTCTCAAGATTAAAGGTCTTTGGGAGGTGTTTAGGCTAAGAAACTAGGTCCTAGAAAGCTTGGAATTGCTCTAATGGAGGCTGGGGTCGTGGGGAAGAAGAAACACAGCTTTTTCCCCTTCATTTTTCGAGTTTTTGGCCTTAAATAGTGCCCTTGCCCGAGCTCTGGCGCGATCCACGCCACCTCCCGCGCTATTCGCGCCACTATGTCGGTGGTCTGGCGCCCTTAGCGCCACACCTGGCGCCATCAGCGCCGGCTGGGAAAACTGGCGCCCCTGGCGTCACATTCCAGAGATCTTGGCGCCATCAGCGTGGATCTGGCGCTCCAAGCACCACTTTCCAGTGGGTCTGGCGCCATCAGCGCCAACCCTGGCGCCATCCGCGCCACACCGTTAAAAGGGTTTTCTGCTGTGAATCCCTGCACTATCGTGCGGGGTCTGGCACCAACCGTACCATGCTTTAGGGATATCACAAGAAGATTGTGAGGTAATTCTGAAACCTGTTGATTTGGAGTTATAACCCAAACTATCATGGTCAATAAAGTGAGGCAATTGCTGAATTTGCAAATCTTTTGGCATTGTTGAGAGAGGCCTACTTAGTTGGTCATTGTGGTGAAGTGCTAAGCTACCTTCAAAGTCTGTCGATTGTTGTGAGGGAACCACATGCAGTTTCTATGCTAATTGCTCATTTACCGGATTGTATTGGTCAATTGGTTGTGAGACCAAGGTTATGTCATGTATGCTAGGTTTTTTCCTTTGTCTTTTGCTTTGTTTGATACTACTATGGCGGAGGAAAAACTTTTGGGTGTGGCTAGCAACTTGCAAGGGAGTTTTTGTCAACACAAAATGTTTTGCAATGTTTGTCCGATTACCTTTTCCAAATCTCTCCATCCCAAGAAGAAATAACCTGTAACAAAAAGGCAAAAGATAGTGAAAGTTTGAAAACAAGGTACATAAGATAGAGGAAATAATCCTCTAAACCGAACTGCAAAGCACATAAATAGCAATGCTTACATATTGAGCCCAACCAATCTATATTCTATACAACTACTGTAAGAGAGAAAATGAAAAACAAGGGCTGGAACCACAAGGAGAATGTTGGAATATATGAAGATACAAGAGGAGACCAACCCTGTACATAAAAAGGAAGCCACAACCACAATCCCTCGTTGTAACCACCATACACATTATAAGCAAAAGCATGAACTACCCCATGTTGTAGCATAATCAAAACAGAAACCAAAGGGCAAATGTTCATCATAACAAAATTGTAACTTATCTATGAGGTGTGAATTTTGCGTTCAATTGTTTCATGGAAAGAAAAAAAAAAGACTCTAAAAACTTATTAACAGTAGATGAATCAAAAAATTAAAGATTTGAAAAACAAAAACAATAGCTAAACTATTATATTTAAAATTTTAAAGATGGCGCCACCTTCCACAGCACACTCCCTTCGCACCTCCAAGGTATGACAACATAACAAGTACAAAACATAATTGAATACAAAGAAAAGATTTAGAATTAGAATGATTAATATTTAATTAGAAATTAAAGTGCCTTTTTAAAATACATTAAATTAAAAATAAAAATATCAAATTTATAAAAAAAAGGTCTTTAGGCTTTAATTTAAAAAAATTAAATTAAATTATTTGATGCAATACGAAATAAATAACGTGATATTATATAATTAAATAATATATAACACATTAATGTGATTTATTTTAAAGTTACGATGAATTAACAATCTCATACAAATAATTTGAGTACGTGTTGATACGAAATCAGGGTGCTGATTTGTTATTGGTTGATAATTAAATACCAATGAAAGAAAACAGAAATGAACCACCACATCCATGCACTATCATTCGTGTGTTTTTTAATTTCTCCACAGTTTTGATGAAGTGTGACATGCACAAAAATTCCCCTTCTTCCTAAGTATGTTACCTATGAAATTTCATTCTCTTATTAAAGGAACAATGAAATGGGTCGTTTTTAATTAACACATGATTAGCTTAATGATGGGCAAAAAAATTAAAAAATTGTAGTTTAAAAAAAAATTACACAAACACTGCACTCTGAAACCTATTTACACATCTACTGCAGGCAATCATGTGGGAGTAGAACGTGTTAAAACACGTCTGAAGTCGACGTGACTTAGCTGCAATGGCGCCATCCTGTTACGTGATTAATCATGTCTTGTACATATGTGTTCTGGCTCGTATCACGTGGAACATCGACGTGATGAAACACGCCTAAGAGGGACGTGACCTAGCACCTATCACGCCTATGCAGAACGTGACCAAAGCCTGAAACACGTCCATGGTGGACGTGACTTAGCAACCAATGATGCCTATGGAGGACGTGACTTAGCTCCTCTATATAAACCCCTCTCCTTGCTTCATTTGTACACATTTGCTTATCTCTCTATAGGTTTTCTCTGACTTCTCTCTAGATTGTGGTGGAATATTCGAGGCTTTGGTGCAGCGAAGCTCTGTCAGTTAGGTAAGTATTGTTCAAATATATGCTTTTGGAATTGCATGAAATATATTATATTATATTGTCGTCTTAAGGAATATTGATTGATGTAGAATATTGTTAGTGAATTATAATAGAAATTGTAAGTTCTTTGTTGTTATAGGTTTATTTGGCTAAGAAGATTAATAGTTAATTAGTAGGTTATGACCTAGTTTTAATTAGTTAGTTACTTAGTTATTTAGTTTGTTAATTAGTTAGTTACTTAGTTTAGGACTTGGCTTAGAAGATTAATAGTCAATTAGTAGGTTACTTAGTTTTAATTAGTTAGTTACTTAGTTACTTAGTTTAGGGTACGTAGGTTATGACCTAGGTTTTTTGACCTAGGTTTTGATTAGTTAGTTATGTAGGTTAATTATTGACTTACAATATTATTAGTTTAAGGTTTAGGTTATCATTAACTACGCTGTCAAGCTTATTTCCTTGGTTACGTAGGTTAGGACCTAGGTTTAGGGTTTAGGGTTAGGACCTAGGTTTAGTGTTTATGGTTTATGGTTTATGGTTTAGGTTTAGGGTTTAAGTAAATGATAAATGAAGCCATAACCAAAGTCACTAATAATATTCAATGCCGATAAACCTACATCATAAACTACGTAAGTAACTAATGCAAACCTAGGTCATGACCTATGTAACTAAGTCATAATATTCGGAATGACCAAATGAAAATATTCTAAGTCGATAAACCTAGCACGATATCAACGTAAGTAACTAACGAAAACCTAGCTCACAACCTAAGTAACTAATTAATAATATTCTAAGTGACTAACTAATAATATTGTAAGTCGACAAACCTAGTTCACCAAGCAATTGTACCCTAAACCCTAAACCTAGGTCATAACCTACATAACTAACTAATCAAAACCTAGGTAAGAAAACATAGGTCATAACCTACGTAAATAACTAACGAAAACCTAGCTCACCTAGTATTTGTTTCTTACACCCTAAACCTAGGTCTTATCCCTAAACCCTAAACCTAGGTTGTAACCTACGTAACAAAGGACCTATGTAAGACATACATACTGAATTTGTCAAAATAATTTGTATTAGAAATTAGGTAAATTATTCTAATATGATTATAAAATGTGTAGCATATTATTAAGGCTGAGTCATCGTCATCTGAGTCACCTCGTTCTGGTCCTGACCATGAGCATGAGCCTATCGATCCCACAACGCATGTTCTTCCTGAACCATACAAATGGGATGTACTTCGGAGGCGCAGGCAACACTCATATTTCACAAGCAGTTTGGAATGATGACACAAAGAGAGAACTGAAGATTCGTCGCGGAGGTAGACTTATTGGTGGACCCCGACCCGACGATATTTCGGACGTAGTAGCACAGTATTTGACTGAGGCTAGTTTCATACATGTGGCTCGCATGAAGTTTATGCAGGTATCGATTAACGAATATTGTTAATTTTAATGAGTTGAAATTTTAATTTTGAAAATTGTTGGTTGCAAACATAATGTATTTGCAACGCATAAATCGATAAGTTACTTGGATTTTCCAGATTGATGCTGCTCTTATCAGTGCTATGGTTGAGCGCTGGAGGCTAGAGGCACACACGTTGCATATGCCCCAGGGTGAGATGACGATTACCTTGCAAGATGTTGCAGGTATTCTAGGATTGCCTACTGATGGGCAAGCTGTTACCGGGCAGACTTACACAAATTGGGCCCAATTGTGTAACGAGGGTTTTGGTAATGGCCCTGATTCGGACATCGAGTTATGCACCGGCAGTTTGAGGTTATCATATTTGGACAGAGTGTATCCTTCATGGGATTTTGTTGCCAGAAACCCTCAGAATATGATATACTTCATGAAGGCTCACATTGCTCGAATGTTAGGAGCCTAGATTCTATGCGACAGATCGGGGGGGAGCATGGTAGGATGTCGGTACATTGCCTTACTTGGTGGTGACTTTGCCGATATTGGTACATATAGCTGGGGGTCTGCGGTTCTGGCAAACTTGTTTAGATAGTTGTGCGAATGCACAAACCCCGATAGAAAAGACATTGGTGGTTGCACTATTTTGCTTCAGATTTGGGCATGGCTCAGATTTCCACCGATTGCTCCCCCATTGCCTGCTGCGTCCGAGGCAGACCGCCACTTTGGACACAGGTATGTTTATTTTGTATTACGAAAATGACTGTGTATTCATGCGTGCTACAATTAACGATTGAATGTTTAATCTGTATGTTAGATTTAATGTCCTATGCCGCTTCAGCACGAACTCACTGACATATTATCTAGACAGGCTAGACAGCTTAACTAGAGATGAGGTATGTTTTTTTAATTAAATATAATAATTTAAAATGGATGTGAGTATGCAACTGACTCGTACATATGATATAATTATGTAGGTGGTTTGGCAACCTTATGGTGATTACGATTTTATGGGTGCATCTGTTGAGACACAACATCTGTGGATGGCTAGGACACCTATCATTTGTTTTCACATTGCTGAGTATTCACAGCCTGATCGATGCATGAGGCAATTCGGACGGGATCAACCAATTCCTCACAGGGCTGAAAAACTGAAAGGTTTTCATGATTATACCCTTCGGGGTAAAGCCCAAGAAAATTTGGGTTAATAAGCTAAGAAAATTCATACAGAGATGGAATAGGAGAGGTGAACATGTGTAATGTCTTGAATTTTAAGCAGGTGATTAACACAGGTTAAGCCTGGATTAAGCTTTGAGATTAGTATCTAAGTTTATGGATTAGAGTTCCTGAGAAAAGAAGCTTAAAAAATGCAAGTTTTAGGCTGTTCTGGCCTGCGGCGCGACCCGCGTGAGGTGCGGCGTGACCCGCGCCAGATGTGTAAATCAGGGCAGATGGTTCTGCCATGCCACGCTAACAGCGTGAGATCCACGCTAGTAGCGTGGGAAGTGCCCTAGAAAACCATGTTTTCTTCTGGAGCTCCACGCGAGTAGCGTGGATGTCCACGCCCATAGCGTGGGAGGCCCGAGCATGTGGCGCGAGTAGCGCGGGTAACGGCGCGAGTAGCGCGGGGCTTTCGGGCAGGCCTATATATATAAGCTCATTTTGGACGAAAA
>PYAF01004799.1:33477-58898 GCA_007407185.1 Glycine tomentella
CTGCTGATGAACACCTTAGGCTAGAGGACATGAGCTTAGGCTCTGATGCTTTGTGCTTAGCCTTGTATTTTATTTTGATGTACCCTGAGGGGAGTTATTTGTACTATGTACAGTTTTGTATTGTACAGAGGAACCTTATATGTATATTCACCATATTATAGTGTACAGTGTTATACAGATGACATTTGATGATGTCACTTTTAGTATTTGCTTCCAAACTGCTTAAACTCTGATTGTTTATCTGCTTGATTGTGGTGTATGTTGGGTAATGACCCTGATTAGAGAATTGGGGCGTTACAACATGTTGACGTGCCTCCTGCAATACTTGGTCTGATGTCACCGAACCACGAGTACATGGTGTGGTACAGACTTTCTGGGAAGCGATACGTGACAAAGCGGGGGGCCAGATTAGGACGCAGTGTAAGTTACTTAATCATAATATTTATTATTTCATTATTTGATATAGTTGTTTATGTAACTATGTTGTGGCTTATAGGTTGATGGTCTAGAAAATTTGTATTTTGTCACGACGCCTGACCAATTTGGGAACTATGGTTTGGACTATGTGCACGACAAAATAGGTCGTCTAATTGATGTGTTCAGAGAGTCAGCTTGGGTGGAGGAGGCAGGTCCAGAGGCACCGCCGACCCAGCTTCCGGATGAGCCCCAGTTATCGATCGACGTTAGGCATCATGCCAGAGAGGGTGGAGGACGCCGTCGACGACCTATTACACCTGTTCCTGAGCCAATTCATGCACCCACACCATGCACGAGTGGATGGATCAGGCTACCCTACATTGGTCATGGGTAAGGTGTTCATCAGACATATTACGACCTTACCCAGGCAGAGGTTGATACATTTTATCGGCCGGAGCCCCCACCGATGCACACAGAAAGCCAGCCTACATACCAAGTCAGTCCAATATCGGTGGCATTCGGGGATCAGGCAGGGACCAGTGCTCCGGGGAGTCAAGATTGGGGTGCTGCAGATATGGACGACCTGTATAGTCACATGAATTTTGAAGCAGGCCATACATATTATCCTGCAGAGCTGCCAATCGAGGACACTCCACCTCCATATTATGTTGCTCCACAGTATTCACGTGGATGTGGTAGACGCAGATTGCCAGACCGAATGGCACGTCATCAGCCGTGGCCTCCTCCTTCGTAGACGTTACATTTAGTTATTTAATTTGGTTCCCATAATTGTATTTGGCTATGTAATTGTTAATAATGTTTTCATCGTCGACATATTTTGATCGCGTATATATGTGATGGACGTCGTTAGGTTATGAAATTGCCCAACATCGCCTTATGTCAGAAAACCTAGGTCTGATTTAATAAACCTAGGTCTTAACCTACATAAGTATCTAATCAAAACTTAGGTCAGAAAACCTAGGTCACCATGGACAAGTTTCTTAAACCCTAAACCTAGGTCATAAACCTCAACCGTAAACCTAGGTCGTACCCTACGTAGCCAACGTAATAACCTTGAGGTCGTACTTAATGATAATCTAAGTGGCTAACTAATAATATTGGGCAAAAAATTAAATATAATACAAATTAAACCGGAATTAGGGTTTATGGATTCCAGTTTAGGTTTATGGTTTAGGTTGTGATTAGGGTTTAGGGCTTGGGTTACAGACCTAGGGTTTATGGATTCCGGTTTAGGTTTAGGGTTTAGGTTGTGATTAGGGTTTAGGGCTTGGGTTACAGAGTTAGGGTTTATGGATTCAAAAATAAATAAATCTGTACTTTATATATGTATATATAATAAATGCATGTCTATTGTCTAGTCACACAAAAAACTGCATCTGTAAAGACACGCTCTGCTTGTGTACTTCACTTCCTTTATCACTGCATCTGTAAAATAGTACTTAGAGTATCTACCCTTAACCCTTTTACACACTCCGGCAGAACACGCACAATGAGGATACTTGAAAGGTGGAGGCTGAAAATCTCTCTCAACAGTTGCTTCATTGCACCACTTAACAACATCTTTAGGGTTTATGGATTCCCGTTTAAGGTTTAGGGCTTATGTTGTGATTAGGATTTAGGTCTTGGGTTACAAACTTAGTGTTTATGGAATCCGGTTTAGGGTTTAGTTCTTATGTTGTGATTAGGATTTAGGTCTTGGGTTACAGACCTACGGTTTATGGATTCCGGTTTAGGTTTAGGGTTGATGTTGTGATGAGGGTTTAGGGGTTGGGTTACATACTTAGGGTTTATGGATTTCGGTTTAGGGAATTTCCCATGGACCTATCTGTTTCTGCAATTGATGATACCAACTTGATATACTCCAAGACATTATCAGAAAATTGTTTATATTCAATCCCTATAACATTCAATAATTGAAAAGTGTTCTTTGCTGCCTCTCTCATGGACTCGTGCTCATGAAGAGCCAAAGTCTCTAGATCAATGAGAAGTCGTTGTTGTGTAAACAAGACCACTTCTCTATGCCTTTGTGCCTTTGACAATATTGACTTTCTTTCACCATCTGGTGATTTACTGGACTAACTACATCTCCAGAAATCTCAGTTTTACTAGTTGAAAGTTGGGTTTGTTGATTATCTTTGCTTATAGCAAGCTGGTTACATTCAACAGGACCATCAGGAATACTTGTCTGTTTAGGAACAATTATTGGATTATAGGATGGGAAAACGCCTGTGATAATGACAGATAGAATCAACCTTAATAATACTAAATGAAAGTGGACACAAACACATAAAACTATTGAAATCATACTCACAACAGAAAACTATTGAAATCATACACAATTATCAGGAATACTTGTCTATTTAAACCAACATACACGTAACTCATAAATCCATACACCCTAAACACTTAATAATTAACCTCAATGTGATTGATATGTAGAATGACAGTGACAACACAGGCGACATTGACAACACTCTGTGGTCATTTTTACTGTAAACGGTAAAATTCACTAGTCTGTCAAACGACATTGACAAGACTATGGCACCAGTAGAGTTTAGTCATGCCCCATCCAGGCGCAACTGGTCACGCACCACACAGGCGGGGCTTAACACCGTTATATATAAACCACAAAGGAGTTTAATCATCCCGCACAACATACCTCCGCAAACGAAACTCAATCCAGTTTGCAATGGCCTTCCTAGGTGAAACAGGCTCTCAAAACATTGGTAATTCCAAATTAGCATTTATTTTTCCGAATGGATCAATCTTACACAATGAAACCGGTGTTTCTTTCGTACGTCATGATCCTATACTAATGCGAGTTCCCGATGAATGTTCCTTCCAGTCACTGAAGAGTAGAATGCACAACACCCTTCTGCTCACAAATGACCATTCTGTGGATGAAATTTACTATCAACAACCGTCCATCAATACAGGTAACGAAATTCTTTTTCATTCACTGCAAATAAAAAAATGATGATGATGTTTTCACTATGTTGGTGTGCCATGAAAAACTGTCGTCTGTTGGTCCTATAGAATTATTATGTATGATTAGCAGAACACCTGATGGTGTCCTCAACCTACTTCGGTCCACCATCATTCCTACTCATGATGCGCTGTTGTATTACAACGGCAAGTGGAACATACCACGATGAGGAAATTTTCTGGGTGACTCCTTTACTGGAACAAATCCAATAAGATTTGAAATTCCTTCCGGATGCAATATAGAAACACTGAAGGATATAATCAAGCAAGTTGCTCCGCCAAGAGTTCCCCCTTATGGAATTCATGAATCACAGGTTGTCAGACATTTGTTCTTTCGACAACCAGGTCACGCAAAGTATTCATAAAACTTGGTCGAATATGAAATAAAACAATTGAAAAACGATGAAGATCTACTTAAGGTGTTAGCAGAATCTAATTACTGGAAGCGTTTCTGTCCAATAGAAATTTTAGCTACTTTTACCAAACCGGCAATCGAACTATTGGAAAATGACATGTCCGTTGCACAAGATCTTCCAAATTATGATTAGTTTCGTGATTTTGTTGTTCTTAGTACGCTCCGCTGTGTTGCTTTGTAATGTTGAGCTTATTGTGTTTGTGTTTGTAATTCCACTTGTTTGTACCTTATGTTGTTTTATCATCTTTCCATGGTTATGTTTGGCTATGTAAGCGTATATGAAAATTCACATGAGTGTTTTAATGGAAGTTTAATTTATTTTCAAATGCTCATTACGAAATATAACAACATAAAGAAAACATTGACAACAACATCAACAATTCATGAGGTAGATGGACGACTAGGACAATTTCGACGGTTATGACCGGGTAATCTGCATATCCCACACCTAATACGACTTTGACTAGCTTCAACTTCATCCATCTCATTGCGTATTATAGTTGACTTTGGACGGCCCTTTGCACACAACATAGACCTGTCAGGTATGACCACCGGAGCAACACTAGGTGGAATTGTTTTCTCATTACCAATTGGCTGCCATGGAAATGAGTAAGCTTCTACCAGGTTTGTTATAAGGAATACGTCATCCACATATTGTGCCGGTGACTGACGAACATGTAAAGTGGCTGCGGCAGCATGACTACAAGGATACTTGAATGCCTTAAATTTCCCACACTGACAAAACCGCTCAGGGAGGTTAATCGAGTACGATTTGTCATAACCATCGTCAACCTCAAACACAGATCGTTCAACATTATATGCACGAACATAATGACCAGTAGCACTGGTCTCATTGGCCTTCAATATAGTAACCACGTTTTTGCAATGAGCATAAGGACCTTGCAATTTATTAAGAGCCGATTGGCCTCTGCAAACAAAATATTCCACCAGTCTGCTATATGTGTGCTTAACCAACGCGGTTATTAGCATGTTTCTTGCACCTTTCAAAATCCTGTTTACTGACTCGGCCAAATTTGTTGTCATATGTCCATACCTTCGTCCTTCAACATCATATGCACGTGTCCACTTTTCCTTCGGGATGCTATCAATCCAGTTTGCAACCTCAAGACTCACATCGCGAAACCTTGCAAAGGCTATGTCAAAATCAATAATAGAAGGCGTATAACCTGCACAGAAATTAAATAACATTAAAATGTAGTTATACATGAAAAATGAATACATGAGTTTTTAACCATACCTAAATTCATAACCGCTCTCTTCAAATTCTCATTTATGAACTTTTGATTGAAATTGCTCGCAATATGATGTAGGCAAAAGACGTGATAAGCATGCGATGGTTGCCACCCGGGGTGCCTCTCAACTGCAGACAATATGTTTCGATGCCGATCAGAAATAAGACAAATATTTGTCTTCTGTGTAACATGCGCGTGAATGTTATCCAGAAAGAATTCCCAAGCTTCCAACGTCTCACCTTCAACAATGGCAAATGCAAGTGGCAAACACTCATTGTTTCCATCCTGAGTTGTGGCAATCAACAATTTTCCTTTGTACTTGCCATATAAATGAGTGCCATCAATTTGAATAACCGGCTTACAAAAATTGAAAGCCTCGCAACATTGTCGGAAGGTCCAAAAAATACGTTGAAACACGCGTTTTCCATGAATGATTCTATGAGCCACATAATAATTTTTTGTTTGAAGTTGATAAATAGAACCTGGTGAAAAGCGAAGCATATATTCACACCACCTTGGCAAAAATGCATTTGATTCCTCCCAATCACCGTAGATAATTGCCATTGCTTTCTGCTTCGCATACCATGCCTTTCTATGTTTAACTTTGTATCCATAGGAATGAGTTATCCTTTCCTGGACTAGTCTAATTAAACACGATGGATCATGCTTTATCATCCCTAATAATAAAAAATTAATCAAGTTATCATTAATAATAACAACAAAATCATTACTTCTCATCATTATCATCTCATCCAACAACTTACCTAGTACGAGTGAAACAATAACATTAGTATCAAGTTGTCTGTGGTCTTGAGAAATGTGATCATTTAAGCAATTGTGATCCCCGCCCCATTTGGTAACCACCCATCTTTTACCGTACGTTGGTTTGATTACCCTAACCCTCCATGGACAATTCTAGTCATGCGCACGACATTTCATGCTTAACTTTGTCGGCGTACTTTCAACCACGACAGCTTCCTGATGCTCTTTCATGAGGTTCCGCTTGATTGCCATTTGCACATCTTCTTTTGATGCAAATTCCTGTTTCACAAACAACTTGTTCCCTAATACCCATGGACACTCAACTGAACCTAAACCAGTGGTAGAATCTTGTTCACTCGGATAATCCCAATCAATGTAGGTGTAATGTGGGATTCCATCCCAAAAATTAGTATTACCCTCACCTACATACGCAAATTCCCAAATTCATTACAATAAAATACATACACAATAAACAAAAATATATGTAAGTAATTATTGTTTTGTAACACACCTTGACATTGTTGTGGTAAATGAGACTCCCTTGCATCCTCTTGTCGTTGGGTTTCATGCTCTCTCACGACTGAGTAATGTAGCTGTATTTGAGTTGCGCTTCCACCATGATCCTCATCATTGTCCAAAGCACTAGCATTCTCAGCAAGAAAACGATCTTCCATTGCGATATTTTCATCATCGTCATCGTCAATATCGTCATCCATAACCCATGTAGGGTCATTCTCATCTTCCATAGACAAATTAACAGCTGGAGCTAGAGCAGCAGATGCTGATGCTCCATGAGAATAATTGAAATCAACTGACCTCGATGGTAAAGCCACATCCTTTACTCCAGCAAAATCCACGTACAACTCTAAGAAATTTTTTCTTGACTGATTGAAGAATTCTCCTATTACAAATTCTAAGTCTTCGTCGTCTATTACTTTCATGCTGATATATTTATCATCGCACCATATCCTTGCAGTGACCATAGTGATAGATTGATTGCCATTTAGCACTAACTTTTGACTGATTTTTCTATGCAATTCGTTAATGGTTAAGTTGCGGTTGATACGTATTCCCCTTTTCTCTCCTTCGAAAACAACCCCACGTCGGCTCTCAATTCTGCTACCATTATAATATAAAACAATACGAACAAAATCACCATCTCCAGACATTTTTTTATGTATCACCAACAACTACAAGATCACAAACACGATGAACACGGCAGCACGGTCACGCCTGTAACGCAGAAAAATCTATAAGCATATTATGATAATTTATTTAAATTGGAACAAAAAGCTATGTATTACGTAGGTCCTTAATGAAAACCTAGGTCATAACCAACGTAAATAACTAATGAAAACCTAGGCCACCAACTAGTTGTACCCTAAACCCTAAACCTAGGTCATAAACTATGTAGCCAATGTAATAACCTTGAGCCCATACTTAATGGTAATCTATGTAACTAACTAATAATATTGTAAGTCAATAAACCTAGATCTTAACCTACATAACTAACTAATCAAAACCTAGGTGTTAAAACCTAACTCATAACCTACGTAACTAGCTAATTCAAACCTAGGTCACCAACTATTTGTACCTTAAACCCTAAACCTATGTCATAACCTACGCAACCAAGGTAATAACCTTGACGTCGGGCTTAATGATAATCTAAGTCACTAACTAATAATATTGTGACTCAATAAATATAGGTCTTAACCTACATAACTAACTACTCAAAACCTAGGTCATAAAACCTAGGTCACCAACTATTTGTAACCTAAGCTAAGTCATAACCTATGTAACCTAAACCTAGGTAATACCCTACGTAACTAACTAACAAAAATTTAGCTCATAATCAACGTAATTAACTAATAATATTCTAACAAAATAAACTTATAACAACTAACAAATAACTATTTATAACCTAAGTCAATAACAACTTTCTACATCCGTAGCAATTCTCTAACACAACAAGATAATATATTTCATGAAATTTAAAAATCATATGTTTGAGCATCACTTACTTGACTCAAAGAGTTTCCCTGCACATGAGATAACCAATATCCAATAGCTTTGCAAATGCTGAGGGGCTGAGGGGGTGGATATATAGGGCAGCAGGGTCACGTCCGTGGGAGACATGATTGGTGACTTAGTCACGTCCATGCACGACGTGTTTGGTACCTTAGTCACGTCCATGCAGGAGGTGTTTTATGCCTTAGTCGCGCCAAGCCATGACGTGATTGAACACGTCCATGGTAGACATGATTCAACACGTTGTATCCCCACGTGATTGGCTGCTATAGTTTTGTAAATAGGTTCCACATTGCAATGTTTGTGTAATTTTTTTATTTAAACTATAATATATTAAATTTTTTGCCCTTAATGATGCTAAGCATAAAATTCACACAGTAAAAAACTGATGTGAACAAATTATAACCCATCAAAGAGAGAAATAATACCTATGCAAAAAGAACCACATAGCCATATCTAAATTGAAGTAAATTAAATATAAAATCAACTATAAAAGATATATATAAAAGGCTCTAACTCATGAATAAGTTTAACAACGTCTGTAATTTATTACAATCCGTATCATAATAATAAACTATAATATAAATAAACTATAACATATATATATATACATATATACATATAAAATTCTAACTAATGAATTAGTTCAGCACTATATGTCAATTGTTGTAATTTGTAAACCCTATCCAACTTCAATTCCTATGAACCAAAAACCATAACAGATATAATAATAAGCTATATTATAAAATCAAACTTGCTCCTACTGAACATCGTTGACCTCCAATCCAATTGCACATTAAAATTGATTCAAGTGTTTTCTACAGTCAAAACAGAAAGAAACAAATCATTAAAACCCATTCCAAAATTGAAAAGAGAGAAAGAAACACAAAGAATAAATATTTCTTTCGTTGACACGCATACTTGTGTTCCTCCTGGGTCCAACGAGTACTCTTGTTTATCCTCTGCAGCTGAGGCATTCTTGATCTGGCTTTTGGAGTTAAAACTTGAAAGGGTTTTTGAAATTGAAACAACAGAAGAAGATATCGTTTGTAAAGAGAGACACTCAGTCAAAGGCGCCCTCAACTTAAATAGATTTGCCCAAGTAATGTTAACCGTCCGATTTCGATGTGTGTCTCAACTTAAATTTCCTAATTTTATTAACAGCGAAAACACACGTGCGACAGTGGTTAATTATCGTGTCTGTATATTCGTATTTCTGTATTTTTATTATGTTAAATTAATTTCTTATCTTATAAGTTGCACTAAATTCTTCTATACTTAAACTAATTTATATGAATTATGGCCCCATTGTAGTGAGGTACATTAATCAATTTATCTGGAAAACAATCCTACCAAAAACACATATGTGGACGCATTGTCACGTGTGTATCCATATTTTTATTGTGCTATTGTACTTTTATTATGTTAAATTTAATATATTTAAAATTTATCTTACTATGTATTGACTTATATATTTATTTGGTTTTAATTTTTTTTTGAATATATGTCTGTTTATATACATTTAAATTAAATTCTAGACATATGTGTTAGTTTTGTTTATGCATTTAACATTTTTTTTCTCATCATGGGTAGTTTTTTTTTATATGTTATTTGTGTCTCTAATATTTATTCATAGTTTTTTTTTATTTAAGTAAATATGTCTATTTTTTTACACATGAAATTGAAATGATAAACATATAAATTGTTTATTTGGTCTTTAGTCTTTATTTTTTTTATTGAATTAGAGAAATTAATTTATAATGTGTCACTTCTTTAAATAGAAAAAAAGTATAGTTAAAGAGTATCGATACCATTTGAAGGAGTAAGTAAACGAAAAAAGTATATCTACTAAAAATTAGTATAGCGTTTATATATTTGTAAAGAATATGTTATAATTTTTTAATAAATAAATATAATTAACTATTTTTTAATAATTTTTTCTGTTTGATAACCTAATAAAATCAATTACTGTTGTAAGCGGGAGACAATGATAAAGGATAATATTTTATGATATTTATGGTATAAATATTTATATTTTAATTTTAATTTTAATTTATAAATGTATTGGATATTCATAAACTAAAAACACTTTTAATTTAATTTTATATATTAAATTTTTTTATTTGGTAATTAAATTTGTCTGTAATTATTAGTGACAAAAGGTTTGCTGACCAATATATAATTGGTTCTGATAGTATTGGGTCAATCGGGCCATTGGCATGTAGCTTAAAACGTGTTCATGAATAACCAATAAACCCATTTCGAATAAGTTATGTAGGTTTGGAGTTGTCTATGTGGGACACTTGAAGACACAAAATACTGATAACAAAACCGTGCTTGGAGACCCACTTTCTTTGTATTATTAATTCCAGCATAATTATCACCACAACCTCAATATAAAAAGAAGCAAGCTTTCGTGGATGTAGGCTTGTATACTTTTCTATAATCAGATGTGCATGCAAGAGTTAAAGCTATACCAAAGTATTTCATCGATACAGCAAAAAAAAAAAAAAAGTTATCTTGCTGATGAATAGGCAAACCGGAAGAGAACCAAGCTTGTACGAATTTAATATGACTAACAAAGTATTCCATGCCAAGCTAATTAACATTGAACCTCTCAAGACTTGAGCCAAATCATAAGCTCCAATTCACAATCTTGTTATTTTTTTTTTCTTTAAGCTTGCTGCATAACTAATTTATTAATTGGTTGAGTGAAAAAGTTTTGATCAATACCTCCCTTGGATATACTTCTTAGGAAACCTGCACAAAAAGCAAGATTGATCATAAGTTCGTGACTGTATACTGTGAGTGATTTACCAAAATGGGTTAAATATTAAAACTAGTTATCATAATGAGTTTGGTCAAGAAAGTATTTATTAAAATGGATGATTTTTGTTACATAGAAAGTAGGATGTGTCACCCTGGATGGCACTTTATGCTTTTTATTTGTTCTATAGTCAGAAGTGCCAACCTGGTAACTTCCATCCTGTCATATATTTAGCATCAAACATTTTCACTCAATTTAGATGAGTAGAATCTTGTAACATTTTCACTTAATTTAGAGTCAGACAAACCTAAGCAAGATACCTATAAAATTAATCTAAGCTTATTATGTTTGTGTTATATTGATGAGTTTACTTATAATAAGTATAAATGTATAATTAATTAGAAAAAAAGGAATATACACTCTTAGTAACAAAGAATGTAATAATAGATGTATTTTTATTTCTTTAGGTAACGCAGAATGAAATAATATGAGTATGTATGTTAATATTGTTATAATAGACTATGAATCATGATATATAGAAATTGTTATTTCCTTTAGCACCTTTTTGTATATGTTATTATCATCTAATATTGAATGAAAAATTTGGCTTAAAAAAAAACAAATATAAAAATATTTTTTGAGAAAAGAAAAAGTTTAAACCTCAATTTTTTGTTATAACTTTTTAAATCCATTTGTACACAATTATTTCAACTATCCCAAGGACACATTTTTTTTGGCTTCAAGTTATTTATATCCTATATTTGTGCTATAATAAAGGAGATTCATTTAGTCATAATATTGTTTTATCTAAAATATTGTTATTATTATTTTTTATCCATACAACTCAAATCAAAAGATTTATAACAATTGACATCCTACTTAACCAACCGAGTTAGACTCTTATAGTAAAATACACTATTTTATTAAGAAAATATATTTTAAAAAAAGGAAAATTAAAATTGTAATAGTGTTTGAATTATTGATTAACCTTTCATTATATAATTGTATTTCAATTCATTGTAATCTTTGTAATTATAATATGCTCTTCATTTTTTAAACTTAACTAAAAATTGAAATAGATTAACTAAGTACATTGGAATAAAAACAAAATATGGTGATTTTATTTAAACTTATTTTTTAAAAAATATTTTTAATAAAATAAGTGTCTTGTGTCAGCTTGATCGTGCTAAATTGAGTGAAATGCCACTCAGCATAATAAAGCTTTCCCCTATAGCATCTCCTACTACATGACAAACAAAAAGCACATGGTGTCACCCAGGATTTTGCCTCCAACTTCCTACAAGACAAAAATCACTCATTTTTTATAAATACTTTGCTGATCAACTCATTATGATAATTAGTTTTCATTTTTAGTCCATTTTGGTAAAAAAGCCATAATGTTTACTTATTTGATACTCACATAAAGTTGAGTCAATGTTTGAATGTAACTGTTAGCTTATTAATGTATGTGCAGATTTGCTATAAAACCTTCAAAGCACACTGTCTTTATAATTGTTTACTTTGAATTATTTTAAACAAATCTCTCTCAAATAAAATATGAAACACCTGCAACATATCATTCTCAATCATTGTGATCACCAACTAAAGTACAAAGAAAAGACAAATAAATCACTTCATGGATGAAAAACGAAGTGTACGTATTTTAGTTAAAATGCACCTACTATAAATACCCTTTAAGTTAGAACATTTGACATGAACTGTAAAGCCATGTAAATCAGATGGGGATATATAGAAGTTAGATAGAGGATTGAGAATCTATTAGGACTGTAAATTTATCATGGTTCTTTTGTTTCGGTTTTGTCAAGGCAAAACGTGAAAGACCACGTTAGACATGTGCGGTTACGGAAGGAACAATTATCTTCAAAGATTGCGCAGTTACCATAATATATATATATATATATATATATATATATATATATATATATATATATGAACTATAGAAAAAGGTGTAAACGATGATAACCTTAAAATTAAGGGAGAATCTATTTGCCATTTTCCTTATTCTTCAAATTTGTAGGAATGTCAAAGTTTGTTGCACGGGGACTGTAGTCTCTTAATTTCTCCTCATGCCCATGAAGGTCCATCTCCAGTACTCTACCTATTTTGAAAAACTACAACAAACACCAAGCAAAGTTCAGCGCTGAAACAAACTTAGAATGAGGACTCTGCAGACCCTCTGGACTTTGCCATAGATTAAGCTTTCAATAAGAATGATTGTTACATAATTATAGAAACCTTAAATAAATATAGAAATTAACGACGGTTACATCAATAATATATGAAAGTAGCAAACATCAATGGAGATTTACGCGATTCACCATCTGCATTTTCGTTCTCCATTCTCTCTCTCTCTCTCGCCTTCCTGCAACAAACATACAAATTATATAATATAAGACCAAAAATGTTGCATAATGATAAGGAGATACAGGCTAGCTGTTCCATGCTTTTGAAGGCAAGCATGATTTTTACATTGTCAATCCCATACCCAACAACTGATCAACCTATAAAACCAAAATATATGAATAATTGAAGAGGCTCCCATCGCTATGGGAAAAGGGAGAGAAAGTGAAAACTGACCTGGTGTTTAGAATTGAAGAAGACAAAATGGCAATGAAACTGCAAAAAACACAGAAAGAGTAAGAAATCAATTGAAGAAGGCAAAATTGAATCAAAGAGATACACTACAAAAAAAGCGGCCATTTCCGACGGGCATTTTCCCATGGAGTATCTTCCGTCCGAAAATGGGGATTTCCGACTGGCTTTTTCCCACCAAGTAGCTTCCGTCGGAAATTTTTGTTTTCCCACGGCCATTTTCCCATGGATTTTGAATCCTTCGGAAATTATCATTTATCCCAAATAGATAGCAAATGAACCCTAGCCGTCGTGTGTGTTTTGTTGGTCCCTTTTCGAAATCGTAGCACCTTCTCCCATTGTGCTCACTGACAAGTTGTGCGACTCCGGCGTCTTCACGGCCACCGTCACGAGTACAGCTTCCTCCGTCACAGGTATGTGTTACCCTTTCTCACTCAGCTTGTCCTCCTTGAGTTATGCCCTAGGAACCTGGCTTTTCTAAGTTCGTCGTTGTGGTTCTAGGTTGAGTTAGTTAGGTTAGGTGCAAATGGTTACTATTTGGAGGAATGATTTAGTTACTGCAAGAGGAAATTTGCTGTGCAAAAAAGAATGATGCAAGAAGGTAACTAGGCACCGGGGTGCATGGGTGAGGGAACTCACAAATGTAGGATTTGTTATGCATCACATGGGGTAGAATATATTTGTGCGTGCTAGGCTCTGTCCAGGCCTGTTCATGGTTTGGTTTAGCACAGAAAACCCATTCTCTGAATAGCCTTCATCACATGTTCAATAAGAATGTCAGTAGCAAATAATTGATTAAATTAGAAACAAGAAATGATTTTGAAATATTTGGATAAATTTATACCTATTCTCTAAAGAGAATGAAAAGTACACATGAATTTTGTATACCTCCTCTTTGTTTGTTAGTGCAGAACAGAGGTTTCTTTCGAGAGCCCATTAATCGATTCCAAGTCTAAGTTCTTCTGTTATCCTTATCTCATAAAGTAAAAGGAATATTCAACATATTTAAATCAACCTTAACTATTCACCTGGAAATATATAACTATTATATATATGATGACCTCTCAAGACTTTTACTAGATTCAGGTTTTGTGTAATAGTGTTCACTTGCAATTTGAAAGCTTTATATCTAAAAATCTAATAATGATATTATAAAAAAACAGATTGAAACAAAATACAAATATTTTGATATATTACTAGTGGATGATTGTTAACTCCAGAGTTTACATTTATGTTTCTTTTATTGGTACAGGGTCCTGGTTACCTGTGTGTTGAGGCTGTTAAGTCTAGTCTTCAACTAAAACTGACACAGGTATGGTCTTAATTAACAAGAAGGTCTCTGCATCAATGGATAAAATACCATTCCTACCTTCATGAATGCCCTTTAATTTCAAAAAACCCACAGCCCTTTTATTTATTTTCAGCTTGATCTGCTTTGTGATTTGTTCTGTTTTGCTATCCGATGCAATTCATAGTTTATATTTTTAAAAAAAGGTCAATCCTTGATTAAACCTTGTTCCTCAACCATGAGTGTTAACAGTTTTTAAAACTGGACAAAGATGATTCATTAGTGTGAAAAAAACAAAATATAAAGCCAAGTACACACTTAACTGATAAGACACCTAAGAAATAGGAGATAATACAGCAGAGAAGGGTGATCAATTATATAGGAAAAATGTTACATTGAAAGAAATGTAGGTTAGTTGTCATATGCAGTCAGGTAAATGGAATTGTGTTATGTGTGCTGCATGAGTAGGATTGGTGATTACATGGTAGATGGCACATGAGTATGTTTAGACAGAGAAAATGTTGTTTTAAATTGGGGTTAATGTTTGAAAGACTTTAGCTTTCTTTGAGATTTTTGCTTCCACATTGTCTAATGTGTATGGTGATACTTAATTGAAGCTGATATGTGTGTTCCCCTCACTATCCACTGTTGCTACTTTGAATCAGAGTCAAGGACCTAAATTAGTATTTTTTGTTTGTCAGAAATTTGTTTTATTTGGAGGTATTTACACTATTATATAGCTGCTATTGTTTTTAAGTTAGTTATTTGAGGTTTATAAGATCATGTTATGTTACTGCTTATAATAGTTTTAACTCTATGTTGGCTTTAGATTTTGGCCTTTATTCTGAAACGCAATATGTAATCCAAACACTCGATGTCAGCTATTACGACTGCCTAAATAGTACTATATATACAAAGTGGTCAAAGTCACATCAAAGCCAATTTTAGAGAGTAGCTGTATGACTTTGACTTTGAATCCTTCAAAGCTCAAACTTCAAACTCCATGATTGCCCATCCTGGAAACCAACCATCCATATATACATTTTGTGAATCTCATTCTCTACAAATTATCATCACATGCATATATATTCAATAATTCTGTTTGTATTAATTAAATTTTATCATATGATATTTTCAATTCACATTCTTGCCCAAAAGACCTAAGCATATTCAATTCTGTGAGTCTGATTTTATGTATGGTAATTTCTTGTCCTTGATATAACATGATAGTGAATTACTGAACTTTAGAGCTTCTGAATTTTAAGCTTAATTTCTATATGCCGAGTTCGGGTTTTGATACTGAGGTCATGCAGAAACAAACAAGAATTTGTTGACTCTTTACTGTATGGTGAGTCTGACCATATACCTTGCAATATTTAATGGCATTATTTGACAGGGCAAAGGATAAAATATTCAAGCATATATGTAGATAGGATTAATCCAATTTGCAACAGGGCAGGGAGAGGATTGCCGTCTGATATGCTTGTTGATTTGTAAGAATCAAAACCTTTACCTCTATATTCTGCTTGGAGTTTAGTGTTTTAGAGAGAGGGAAGAAAACACACTAAGATTATGGAAATTGTAATTATTATTGTATTTAAGCGTTTTTGTTTTGGGAGTCAAGTATTTATTTAATCTTGTCTCAATATTGATCTCTAATTTGATGAGAAGCTGGCTCAATATTGATCTCAATATATATATATATATATATATATATATATATATATATATATATTCAAAAATCAAAAAGAGAGTATTCTAAAAAGCTTGATCCAATTAAAATAAAAAATTTAATAAAGGAATTATTCTAATATTTGAATATATAGATGTTTTTACGTGTAGAGAGAGAGAGGGAGAGAAAGTGTTATTTAGTTTAATATTTGGACAGGATACACTTACAAATCTAGGAAGGACTAACTTTGAAAAATTATGTAGAGATCACAATGGAAAATTTTGATCAAGCTTCTTTGGGAGTGTAGGAAAATTTAACAGGTTTGTTTGTCTGTCACTCAACAATTGTTTCTTTAGTTAAGAAAGTGGTGTTTCTTTAAAAATATGTGTAATTGCATGGATAAAGTTTGGTTTGATACCTTCCACCAATAATTTTTAAATAATCAAGTTACTAATATCAGTGAATTTTTAAATATAATTTTATTAAAATATTTAAATAATTTGGGACTTAAATTCTAGATGTCAAATAATAAACTTGAGAAGTTTTTTGTGATGTAAACTTGAGAACTCATACTATATTTACTTGATCATTTTGTTGGTAGTAACTACCTAGTAAGGTTATTTTTTACATGTGGGTGCCTTGTTGCTTAGTTTTTTTTTTTTTTTTTTTTTTGCCTTTTTGTTTTTGTATTGTAACAAAACAGTTGAAGAGTTGGGCATTAAGGAGCTTCTGATCACAGGGGTCTGTTTTGCTTCAAGTGGCTCAGCCTACGACCCTTTCACATCAATATTAGAGGTACTATATATATCTACTGTAATTACCTTGGATGCATTATAAAGCATATTTTCAATTGTATTGTTGTACTATTTTTCATCTAATAAAGAAGTTGTTGATTATAGCCAATCATGTATGCCATTAACTGGGCAAGTGGATTTGTTGAAAGAATACATAGGGAAAGTAAAAGATATTATACATTCTATTCCATAAATATATAATCCTTGCTTTTAAATATTAATACTAATTCAATTTATTTTAAGGTCGTTAAATCAAGAAAATAAAATAGACTTTGCTATATGAACACCCAATCTTACATATGTTCTTATCACTAATTTTATCTTTAAAAAATATTTGTTCGATCTCAACCTACCCTTTTTTTTGTATTTAATTCCTTTCAATATGAAATTATTATCAATGTATTTGTTAAAGCTCAATCCATGATGGCATATTGATCTTGCATATGGGCCCAACCAATCGAATGTTCTTCTTCAGTGATTGAATTGGGCCACGAAGCTTGCTATCAATTGGCAATGGCATGTTCTTAATTTTTGTCAGATTTTTTTTGATTCTGGAATAAGTTATGGGTCCTATGTTTTCAATTCCAATTGATGTCTTATGTATGTTTGAGGTTTTTTTTTTTCCTTTTATTTTGACCTGTATGTTTTCGTTCCTATTGTAAAATTGATTGAATATAATTAATTATATAAAATTAAAGTGAAATTTATATTTATAGGCAAAAAAGATATCTACTCAGTCTTTGTGCGCGCACACTTGTAAAATTTTATTTGAAAAATCTGATATCATCCCATGTTTAGAAATTCTCTTGTTCTTGGATTTGAGCTTATGTATTTTAAAAAGGAAAATAATTTCGAATTATATTTACAATATGAATTTCTGTTGTATTTTAATACATTTTGCTTAGACTTGTATTTGATGCAATTTTATGAAGAAAAAAAAAAGAACTTTAATAAATTTATATATTAAAAAAATTTAGGAATTTACGGTGATATATAACTTATAAGCAATGTATTAGTATTTTTTTCAAGTAATAAAAATATGTATTTAAATTACTTTTGTTTTTGCTTAGACTTGTATTTTGCTTTTGTACCGACCCTCAAGTTTTCTTTTCAGACACCACCGTGGACTTGCTCTTCTCTCTCACTTACTGTACACCTTAGTACTCTTTGCTTTATTTTTAATTTTTTTTAATTGCTTTTGTTTCTTTCTTTATGCTCTTTTGCTGGAAGAGTCTCCTTTTCTATTGTTATTTTATGTTATGCTCATAACCATACATACATATTATTATTATTATTATTATTATTATTATTATTATTATTATTATTATTATATGTTTTAAAATAAAATAATTAATCCAATCCAACCAATTTAGATAGAATTGAATCAGACGGGATTTATATTCTGACTGCTTTAAAAGAATGGTATTGTAAGATGTTGATTAGAAACGATTAGTAGATTTTGAGTAGTAAAACTTAACCAAACTCCTATAGGTTTAAACCTTTAAATAAGTTTCGTACACTGTCATGTTCTGGAAAATTAAGACCCTAATAACCATGGCAGTAAATTACTCAACCAAAAATTAGAGAATGAACTGGGCACTTAACTTTTGACGCCAAAGCCATTTGTTGCCACGAGAAATCTTTTGTTTCCAGCTAACCCATCCAATTTGTTCTCCCTAGACAATTTGTAATAGTAGTTTTTTACAATGCAATTATATACCTGTGTTTTGTTACTTAAATCAATTTAATTCACTTGATGCCAAATTCTCCTATGCTTATCCCAGTTAAAAAAAAAGCTGAAATTGGGTTGGGCTGAACCGTATAACAGTAGTTTTTTACAGTGCAATTATATACCTGTGTTTTGTTACTTAAATCAATTTAATTCACTTGATGCCAATTTCTCCTATGGTTATCCTTGTTAAAAAAAAAAAAACTGAAATTGGGTTGGGCTGAACACAGCACAGGTATAACATGTTTTCTACCAAAGAGATGAACTGCCTATGTTAGAGCTACGTTTTATTGCTAACTCAGCTTCTAAGAAAAATGGGTTTGCTCCTCCTTTTTATCTTGAACAATGTTTGAATAAGGGCCACCTTCTTGCTTTCGGTCACGATTGTGAATTGGGAATTATTGTTTGAGTTTTAACATAGTATAACAAGGATTGATATCCTACATGAGATGCTTCAGTACAGGAACCAAGGATTTAAATCATGTAATTACTTTAATTTATGAAGGGAGAAAATCAAAGTGTGATATCTTCATTCTGCTGTCTGTCGTACATAATTTTGTGTGATTGAATTGCTTCCAGAATCATCATGAAATCTGATTGGACGTATAACAACTAGAAGAATGCTTTCCTTACCAGTTGTAAACTAGATTTTGAAGGTGTAGAATACATGTTTTTTAATGAGTGATAAAGAAGGCATGCTGCTAAATTTGTGCACCCATGTAACACAACATCTGTAATTTTTTATCTGCACCAATTCTGAATTTTTGTTATGGCAAGCAAAAATAAACAAATGCAGATGGACAATACGTGTAACGTGTTGTATTTGTTGTTAACTCCACACTTTACAATTTTCAGTGTCTTCCTTCTACAGGCTCCTTGATTTTGTGGTAACTCAGGCTGCCGAATTTGGTCTTGAAGTCAGATTGTGTTAGGTAAGGTGTTCACCTTGTATTTGTCTACATATATCATTAACCAGTTCAACTTGTTACAATCTTAATATAAATTATGATTTGTGTATTTTTGTTTTTTTTTGTTAAAAACATGTATTTGTCTTCCATTACTTATTTTTATTTGTTTTTCGGGTACACCTCATTGGTCTAAGTGTGTTCATATACTTCTGAAAATGTATATGTGTGTTTTCATATATGTAAAAATGGAGATTGGTTGGTTTTTAAAATACTTTACATAATAAACTGAGATATTTGTCAAAATAAATGACTATTGACTGTTTATGTATGCGATTCATCAACGTCTTGCTTAAATACACAGAACATGAACTATATTCCTTCCAATCGTCGATGGATGTACGATAGATGTTATAGTGGTAGAAGCGGTTTGAAACAGTCTTTTGTTGATGGGGTTCAGGAGTTCGTAACTAAGGCTATTCAGCAACCTAGTTATCACAATGATGGGGGGATAAAATGTCCTTGTGTTAAATGCGATTGTACTCGGATTTTGGGGATAGAGTTGTCAAAGTTCATCTTTACAAAAATGGGTTCAAGCCTAGTTATTGGATTTGGACAGATCACGGTGAAGACATGTCACATTTTGGAATAAATGAAGACAATAGTTACATGGATGCATCAAATAGCGCAGCAAATGTGGATCAAGTTGAACAATTTTTGTTAATGCAAGACATGGTGTGCGATGCTCTCAGACAGCCAGAAACATTTGAACCTCCAAACTCTTATACTATGGAAGAGCCTCCAAATGATGATACACAGATTTTACAGTTTGTTGGTGGAGGCAAATCAGCCGTTGTACGAAGGGTCATCAGACTCAAAATTGTCAATATCTACAAGGCTATTAGCTTGCAAGTCAAATTGGAATGTGCCTGACCAATGCCTAGAGTTTATCTCAAAAATGCTTTTAGATGTCACACCTATAAAAGAGAACTTGCCAAAAAACTTTTATGATGCAAAGAGGTTAGTATCGAAGTTGGGATTAGAGGCTAAGAGGATTGATTGTTATGTGGATGGTTGCATGTTGTATTATAACAATGATGGGGCATTAACTGAATGCAAATTTTGTAAGAAGCCCAGGTATTGTGCTACTGCTGACGGAAAAAGGAATACAAAACCAATTCCTGTTAAGGTAATGTTCTATTTGCCTATAATCCCAAGATTGCAAAGAATGTTTGCATCCATGCAAAGTGCAGGGCATATGACATGGCACCATGACAATAGAAGCAATTTGGGCATGTTACGTCATCCGTCTGACGGTGAAGCCTGGAAGCACTTTGATCTGGTACATGCAGACTTCGCTATTGATCCTCGAAATGTCCGACTTGGTCTATGCTCAGATGGCTTTAACCCATACATTCAAGCATCATCTTCACCATATTCTTGTTGGCCAATAATTGTTACCCCCTACAACCTTCCTCCAGAATTGTGTATGACTAAACCATATATGTTTTTGACTTGTGTGGTACCTGGACCATTTAATCCAACTGTGGGTATTGATGTGTATTTACAACCTCTTATTGATGATTTGAACAAGTTGTGGGATGGAGTTGTTACTTACGTGTTTCAAAAAGGCAAAATTTCATCATGAAGGCAGCTTTGATGTGGACTATTAATGATTTTCCTGCATATGGTATGTTGTCTGGTTGGGGTACACATGGTAGATTGGCATGTCCATACTGCATGGAGGACACAAAGGCCTTCCAGTTGGCAAATGGGAGAAAAACTTGTTGGTTTGATTGTCATCGTCGGTTTTTACCACTTGATCATGCATTTAGAAGGAACAAAAATGCATTCAAGAAAGGGGAAATAGAAACTGATGACCCACCACGTTTATTGACACCTAGACAAGTTTGGCACCGGGTTAGGGATTTTCCAAAAGTCACTGATGTAGGGGTGCCTCCACCAACATTAGAAGGATATGGGGAATGGCATCATTGGACAAAAAGAAGCATCTTTTGGGATCTTCCGTATTGGAAAGATAATTTGTTGAGACACAATCTTGATGTAATGCACATTGAGAAAAAAAAATTTGACAACATATTCAACACTATCATGAATGTCAATGGTAAGACAAAAGACAACGAAAAAGCTAGGAAGGATTTAGCTTTGTATTGTAGGTGGAGAGACTTGCAGCTGATGTCGGGGCCTGACGGGAGGTTATTAAAGCCAAAGGCAAATTACTCTAACTGCAGACCAAACCAAATTAGTATGTCAATGGGTAAAAGAACTAAGAATGCCAGATGGGTATTGTTCTAACTTGGCAAGATGTGCCAATGTTGCTAAGGGAACCATGCATGGGATGAAAAGCCATGATTGTCATGTATTCATGGAGTGTTTACTTCCTATTGCTTTTAGTTCATTACCACTGCATGTGTTAAATCCAATAACTGAAATAAGTCATTTCTTCAAAGATTTGTGTTGTTCGACTTTGATGGAGGATGACTTGCACAGGATGGAACAAAATATTCCATTAATCTTGTGCAAGTTGGAAAGAATATTCCCCCCTGGTTTTTTTGATTCAATGGAACATTTATCAGTTCATCTGGCATATGAGGCTAGACTTGGTGGACCAGTGCACTATAGATGGATGTATCCATTTGAAAGGTAATAATTTTCATCGTCATTTTGGTTCAATACACATTAACCAATAGTAATAATTATCGATCCTTACATGTTATGTAAATGTTGTAGATTCATGGGCGATTCTAAGCGAGGAGTGAAAAATAAGGCAAGGGTTGAAGGTTTCATTTGTGCGTCGTACTTACATTGTGAGACAACTCATTTTTGTTCACATTATTTCAACAACTTTATGTTAGTACCACACAATGTTAGAAATCCATATGCAGTTGATAGTGAAAGCCGTCCACCAATGTTATCAATCTTTGACCAGCATGGTCGACCCTCTGGGAAAGAGTTGATTCACTGGTTAACTGATGTCGAGAAAGACTCAGCCCATGTTCATGTGTTGATTAATTGTGCAGAAGTTAAGCCATACCTTGAGTAAGTTTTCCAGTATTGTAGTTTATAGGTGTTAACTTTACAAGATTGGGAACTGCAATAATAATGTTTAACACTTATTAAATGTTTCATTGCACAGTTCATTCTTCCAATCCCAACAACAAAATGAACCACATGCCTATAGTGTCAACGTACATGCAGAATTTCCAAGTTGGTTTAAGCAACAAGTTAGTATGTTATAGTTAACCATTGTTATTTTATCAAGTTTTATCCTGGTTTAACTTATTGTCACTATTCGTAGGTTCATAATTCTGGTATAAATGTGACAAACCAACACTTACGGGATTTATCATATGGTCCTATGAATTACGTTAAACAATGGCACACATACTTTGTCAATGGGTACAAATTTCACACTCAAGCATGGACTGAGGGAAAGAAAACCATAAATAGTGGGGTTCACGTAAAGGGCCTTACAGAAGGAGGAGCAGATGATTTTTATGGGGTAATTAAACATATTTATGAGCTACAGTATAACAGTACAACCTATGATAAGCGGGTTGTCTTATTTTATTGTGAATGGTTTGATCCATCAAGTAGAGGAACAAGAGTGGATCCAAAATATGAAACTGTGGAAATTAGAATGGATAAAAGATATAATCGATATGACCCCTTCATCAGTGCACATAATGTAAGACAAGTGTATTATGTGTCCTATCCAGCCACAAGAAGAGACAAACGTGGTTGGTGTGTTGCAATTAAAACAAAGCCAAGGGGTTACATAGAATCCAATAATGTTGCAAATGATGTGCCTTACCAGCTAGATGAAATGTCACATGTCAATGAAGTTATTGAAGTTGAAAATATTTCAGAATTGCAAGATTTAGGAGGCGAGGTTGAAGAAGTGGATGTTGGTGGGTTATTGATAGATGAAGGTCCATCAAATAATATGGATGCAGAACACCATAGTTTTGAAGTTGACAATGAAGAAGATATAGAAGATGACTTTGAGGTTTACCATTCTGAAGAGGATAACCCATGATATGGACTTTATTCTGCATAGTGTTAACTTGTATCATACTACTTTAGTTATCTACTTTTGATATGTAAACCTTAATGCTACATCTTTTTTAAATAGCTTTATATCATATTTGTTGATCATTATATGCTTAGTTACATAGTTCTCACATGATTGTCAAGTCTGAATTGGATGCTAATTGAAGAATGTTGCTTTGCATATACTCCTATCATTTACTTATAATAACATGATGTTGGTTAATATATGTCGTTTACCTTGTATTCAATCATTGTATTTTAATCCCTTACACAATTTTGAATGATTTTTTTATAGAAATTTTTCATAATTGAAGAGTATATGGATGCTAAAAGAGTTGAGGAGTCTTTACATTCAATGATCATTGAAGACTCTTTGGACGGTGACATAGTTGATGACTCTTTAGATTTAGAAGAAGTTATGGATGCTCAGAGAGTTGAAGAGTCTTTTGATTTAGAAATAGTTGAGGACTCAATAGATTTAGCAGAACATATGGATGCTGACATAGTTGAAGACTCTTTACATTTAGAACACTCTATGAAAGATAAGATAGTTGAAGACAATTTAAAGTTAGAACACATACATGGAAAAGTTAGTACCGACCCTTTGTTTGTTAGAACAGAGAGGCAACAGAGGGAACTTCAAAAAGTAGTTAGAGACATGTTAAAAATTTATGTTCCTCTTTATGAAGATTGTGTGGATGCTGATAGAGTTGAACACTCTTTAGGGTTAAAACACTGTATGGATGATAACCTAGTTGAAGACAATTTAGAGTTACAAGAGATACATGGACAATTTAATGTGGAACCTTTGTTTGTTAGACCAGAGAGGCAACAGAGTGAACTTCAAAAAGTAGTTAGAGACATGTTAAAAATTTATGTTCCTCTTTATGAACATTGTATGAATGCTGAGAGAGTTGAAGACTCTTTAGAGATAGAAGAATGACTGGATGAAAAAGCTAATCATGAAGCTATGTTTGTTAAATCAGAGACCAAATAGATAGAACTTCTGAAATAAATATATGCATGTTAAAGATTTATATTCCACTTTTATGAATGTATGCATGTAAATCTTGTAATGTAATTATGACTTTATTAGGGGACAATTGGTATTTTGTTGTAACTCTAAATTATGTGACTTAAGTAATTATGATTGAATTCACACTATTTGAATTCCTAGCTTGTTAAATTATTTTTGTATATATATAGAAATGTCATCAGGTGATGCTGATCCTCCCCGACCCCCATCCATGGAGAGTAGTGGAAAACAAACAAGTAGGAACAAAAAACCATATGTGGTTAGACTACGACCACCTAGTGCAAGTTTCCCATCAAGTACTTCATCCCCTTCTTCTGTATGTATGCCAAATAGAGATGCAAATGTTGTACCTACACCATTTCCACCGTCTCCCATGCCTACATCCACACCATCCCCATCCACGGCTATAGGGAACATGCCTACTAATGAAGACCGTGTTAATTTTGCCATGGAAGATCCCCCTTTTGTAACGCCTCTCGTTACTCTCTCGTGCTCGGTTGATTTTAGATAAAATTACGTGTCCACTTTGTATTAAAATTAGATTAGTATAAATTTTTTCATGAAAATTCGTTTTGCTTTGCTTGCTAATTTTATAATTCGTAAGTAACATAAACGATTATCCTCACCACGATTTATTTATAATGAGAAGCATAACTAAATAT
>PYAF01004799.1:65512-83926 GCA_007407185.1 Glycine tomentella
CAGATAAAAAAAGGATTTTATTTTAAATGTAAATATGTTAATAGCTAACAGATATAAACAAAAAATGATTTTTGGTTTTGAATTTAAACATTAGATAAAAACAAGAAAGAAAATTATCATGAGTTTTTTTCATATTGTTAGAAAAAGAAGTTTCCTATGTGTGCTATAAGAAGAGTATTAGATTGCATATTGAAAAACATATAATTACCTCTTCTCTTAATATTCTCTCACATAACGAAAATTTAAAACATAATATTAGTTTGAACATGTTAATAAACATAAATAACACATTCAGATCAAACAACAAAAACAAAAAAGAAAAATAATTTTTAGAGGTACCTACCTTTGACCATTGCTAACGACCTTCAAGTAACCTTCAGAGTTTTAGCTTTCTAGACCCTTAATCACTCAAACTAGATTATGTGTTTTTTGAAGAGAGGAGTAGACTTGGTGATCTAAAGCATAGAGCACCCAGTTCTATTTATAGAGCTATGCCCATCACAAAGCTCAACCTCTATGGGATAAGATCATGGGTTAGTGGGTTAATCATGGACAACAAAACCACATACTAAAACTACTATCCCAAAAAAATAGGAACTGAATTAAAAGAGAATATTATGTTTGAAACAAAAATTCAACATTCTCCCACTTGGTCCATTTAATCCAACATTAGCCATAACAAGAAACAGAATATATAAGTCATAGCGATAGTTCTTCTAATAGTGAATATTATCTTCCATGTACCACAATATATAAAGTCTCTAAATGCTAGCTCTCAACTTAATGAATAAATCATTTATTTATTCCAGATCAAAATTTAATGATATTTCTCAAAATAAATAAATGAATATGTGCACAAAACCATATGAGAAAACATCAAACTAAATGAGAGTTTCACAAATAACAACTGTACTTACAATGAAATCATATCATGGAACCAAGTCCCATTCTTACTACATGATTCTTAAAATTCTTTGGTGGCATGCCTTTAGTCAAAGGATTGACAATCATCAACTCAGTGCTAATGTGTTCAATGACCATTTTTTTAACACGTTCTCTTATGACTAAGAACTTGATGTCGATATGCTTACTTTGACTTCCACTTTTGTTGTTCTTAACCATGAATACCGCAACAAAGTTGTTACAGTACATTTTCAATGGTGTAGAAATAGAGTCCATAACTCTAAGCCCATAATAGAAGTAGCATTCAAGGTCTGCTTGACACTTCTCCAAGATACAGCTCCACCAGCTAGCATAAAGATATAACCAGATGTTGATTTTTGTGAATCAACGCAACCAGCATAGTCTGTATAATGCCCTGAAGTTTTGATAACTGGAAATAGATGTTTGATGCATTACTTGTGCATTTGATTATTTTATTAGTTTAGATTAGTTGAAATGTTATGTGGATTATCCATGTGCAATTGTTTTGTGTAGATCTCTGTAAAATATAGGAACACTTGACACTTAACCAAGAGGGGGGGTGAATTGGTTAGCCTTGGTAATTTTAAAAGTTTATTAATCAAAATCAGAGTTTTTGCCCTTTTGGATCTTTATCACAAACACAACCAAGAACCTTTATCCAAAGATCAACCCAAGAGATGTAATGCTTCAAGAATCAAGTAGTTAACAAGAATTCACATAAAGCAATCAAATAAGCAGAATTAGACAAACACACAATGAATTATACTGGTTCACTTCAAACACTATGAAGCTACATCCAGTTTTTTTCTACTCAACACTAGAGTAGAGTTCCATTATTGCAAATAATATTCTTACAAGAAAATACAAGCCTCTCTTTATCAACCCTATATAAAGTTCAGAAGTCTAAAACACTATTAGACCCTTAGAGACCAAACCCAAACTGAGAACACTACTCAGCTTCCCTTAGAGAAACACTATCTCTAGTTTTCATGCAAGAAACCCATTTACAATAGACAAGGAAATACAAAATTCAAAAGAGAATTACAAACTCAAAGAGTAAGGAAAGAAATCACCTGATGATCCAAAGATGAGATGTATTAGAATGAATTTACTAGGTTGAATGCAAATAACAAACTCAGAACATGACTTTCCTTAAGCTTTGAGAAAAGAAAATCTTGCTTCACTCAATCTCCTTAAGACCCATATGAGTTTCAAGGAAGCAAGAACTCTATGAACCCAGAAATATCACTTAGAAAATGTTTAGAAACCTATTTATAATAATTTTTGTAACCGCTTGTAATTGATTAAATGCGCTCCTATAATCGATAATTTAGCATATGTAATCGATTACCCACGCTCCTGTAATCAATTAAAGTGTTCATAAGGATTCTGGGTAACTATAACGAGCAATTTAATTGATTATCCCGACGCATAATCGATTAAATCCTCGAAGTATGTATAAACATGAATGTACTGGGTAATTGATTACAATAATTGGTAATCGATTATATCCAAAATATGCATAATCATGAATGTACTGTGTAATCGATTACAATAATCGGTAATCGATTAAGCCAGAGTGATGATATAATCTGTATGAGTAATGTAATCGATTACAGATTAGTAGTAATCGATTAAAAAGGTCACTAAGGCAGATTATATTTATTCTAAGTTTAAAATAATCGATTAATCCGACAGTGTAATCGATTAAACTGTTCTTGAGAATTTTCCAGAAAGCATCAAGAACAAAATAATCGATTCTTTGCTTATATTAATCGATTAAATCAGTGAAATTTTATTTTACCAAAAGACACTTAGTTTATTTCAAGATTCAAAATAATTTCCTAATGCCTTGTGATTTAATTCTTAAGCTTATGAATGATATGAATGCAATGACTTGGATCATCAGAAAACTTCTTTCCTTTTACATTTGATCACAAGCTTTTCTTCAATGCTTCAATCATGTTGAAAGTCCAAAACACTTCTTTGTCTTCAAACTCTCTTTGTGCTTCAAGTAACTCCCCCTCAAATCAACAACCTCCCCCTTTTTGGCTTTAAACATGCCAAATTTGAAATTGAACAACATTGTGTCTTGTGATTAACTGAAGAGTCTTCGTACCATTTTTCTGAGCTTTTTTTTTTCAACACCTGAAAAATTCAAATTCCTTTTGCAAGAACAAGTGTTAAAGACATCTGTTTTTAACTTAGCATTCATTCACAACATATATTTGTTTATTGCAACCAATTTGAGCCATTAACTCCCCCTAATTTTTGCAAATAATGCAGTTGAAATTTTAGTTAAAAAAACGCACAAAAAACAGGGGCAAACAGAGGTGAGTACAGAGCATCCTGAATTTCAATTTTTCTCCCGCTATTTGGCATTTTAAAGGCAAAAATGCAAGGCACAGCGGATTAATAATGAACAGAAGCATAATATTGCATTACTATTTGAATAAGAAGTACATCATAAGGCTTAAAATTGAAATAAAAACAGAGTACACCAAAACAGAAATAACTAAGGCTTTAAAAATCTACAGATTCTTCATCCATCCTAAGAGTGGCCTCAATGTCATCTAGCCTTTCACTAATCTCCCTAAATGAGCCATGAACTTCTGCTTTAAAGTAATAATGCATCTGTAGAAGCCCATCCATTTTGGCCAGCATAAGGGATTCAAAGTGGGAGTGAAGAGGCTGTTGAGAGGGGTCTCCCTCACTTGCAGAATCAACCACAGGTTCTTCACTATCAGCCACAAATGGTTCTTGTTGTTGACGCACATGGGGAGGCTGTCCACCCATCATCCATCCATCAGGAGTCTTGTGTAGTCCAAGCTTGGACAGATGCTTCTCCTGAATTAGGTTGTTGGAAGAATTGGTGTTGTCCACCACTTCATTAGAGACATCAATCCCAAAGTGATCAATGAATCTTGAGATTAGAACAGGATATGGAAAGGGATAGTTGACAAGTCTCTTGGCTTTCATCATTACTTCTTGAAAAATAAGCACCCAGTTCATAGGAATGGAATTTGTGAGACCATACATCAATTGTAGGTCCTCTTCTATGGCTTGGGCATGGTTGGTTGCCCTTGGGGTTAAGACATAAGTGATGAGATAGTGGAGGAGTCTGTTTTCTGGTGCCATAGGACCAGTGCTTAACCTGTTCCTAATGGGTTGGTTTGGGTCAATGAGGGATTCTCTATAGGTTCCTATTTTGCTATAGCCCCCTGGAGTTTCCTCAAATTTCCTCTCCCCGTCATTGACAACCCCAGCAATTGACTCCCACAACTCAGGGGTGATGATCATTTCAACCCTTTAACAGTAGATTTAAAATGTTGACCATCCATAGAGCCTCTTCCACACGTGTAAAAGACTCTTACAAGATCAGGGTAGTAAGTACCCTTCAGTTCCATGAACCTCCTAAGACCTTGGGTTTCTAAGAGAGCAGGAAAGACAAATCCTTCCTTGATAAACCAGTCAAGGCTTATATATTTGGGTGAGCTAATGGGTTTGGTGGCATTATATTGCAGATAAGTCATTTTATCCGCTTCTTTGGTGAACCAGAGACGATCAGGTGGAGGTTGGGGTTGAGGGTTAGAGGAAGATTCACCAACCTTTCTTTTCCCAGTCCTAACTCTTTTAGGTGCAGACATATTGAATCAGAAATGAAGGATAAGGAAAGCTTGAAATATTGAGAATAGAAAGCAAAAGAGAAAGGGTTTTTGGTGCAAGGGAGAGATGAATCACAAAATCACTATATATATAGGCAAGGATTAAACACACAACGTTCAGATTTTTCAAAAATATAGTTGTTATAGACACAGTTAATGGAGGTTAATGATGATTTGGGCATTACAGATACCCAGAAAAACTGTCAGAAATTACATAACAGATTAAATAATCGATTAAATCCATGAGTAATCGATTATTTCAGATCAGCAAATTTCAAAATTTACACTGTGTAATCGATTAATCCGTAAGGTAATCGATTACATTTGAGCTTTCCAGAGGTTGAAGATAACCTGTAATCGATTATATGACTCATTAATCGATTATATACATCAGGATAACAGTCCAGTCATGGATCAAAGTCTTTTTAATCGATTATCCCGAGCGGTAATCGATTATTTCAGACATGCAAATATTTTAAAGCTGTAGTGTAATCGATTATGAAGTAATGGTAATCGATTATGGCAGTGACAGAGTCAGTTATAACTTGAGTTTTAAGCATGGTAATTGATTATCCTGATAGGTAATCGATTACTTCCGAAGGGACCATTTCTAAATCATTGAATAATAATCGATTACAAGTCAAGTGTAATCGATTACTTGAGCTTAAATTTCATACAGAATGTAAGTTTTAATGATTTTAATTGATTAATACGTAGTGTAATCGATTATTTCCATCAGATTAGCAAAAACAGAGCATTTTGCAACATGGTTAAGCTTTTTCATACATATTATCAATTAAGATGGAAAGAGGCTTTGAATATATGGCACGAATTATGTAGCAAACAAGCTAGTTAATGTTATTTTCATCAAGGATTCCTAGCATGTTTCTAAGAGTGTAGAATCTATCTTTAGGTAAAGGCTTAGTAAATATATCAGCAAGTTGATGATGTGTATCAATGAATTCTACCTTGATATTACCTTTCTACACATGATCTCTTATAAAATGATGTCTAATCTCAATATGCTTGGTCCTTGAGTGCATAACAGGATTCTTTGAAATATTTATAGCACTTGTGTTATCACAGAGTAATGGTATCTCCTTTAGATCAACTCCATAATCTTGCAATTGTTGCTTGAGCCATAGACTTTGTGCACAACAACTACCAGCTGAAATGTACTCAGCTTTTGCAGTTGATAAAGCTACACAAGCTTGTTTCTTGCAGTGCCATGAGATGAGTGAACTTCCAAGGAGATGACAAGTTCCACTAGTGCTTTTCCTATCAAGTTTGCATCCTGCAAAATCAGAATCTAAATAACCAATAATGTTTAAAGATGTCCCTTTAGGATACCAAAGCCCAACTTTGGGTGTTGCCTTGAGATATTTGATGATCCTCTTGATTGTTGTAAGGTGAGACTCTTTTAGATTTGTTTGGTATCTTGCACACAAGCAAACACTTAGCATGATATCCGGTCTACTAGCTGTCAAGTATAGTAATGAGCCAATCATTCCTCTATACTTGGATTCATCCACTTTCTTTCCTTTTTCATCTGAGTCAAGATAAGTTGAAGTTGCCATAGTAGTTGCAACATCTTTGCTTTTCTCCATTTCAAACTTCTTGATCACTTCAAGGAAATACTTGGATTGATTGAGAAAAGTCCCATTCTTCATTTGTTTAACTTGAAGTCCTAGAAAGAATGTTAACTCTCCCATCATAGACATCTCAAACTCATTTTGCATAGCTGCAGAAAATTCTTCACAAAGTTTTTGATTAGTTGAACCAAAAATAATATCATCAACATAAATTTGAACCAATAAGAAATCATTGCCTTTCCTTTTGATAAACAAGGTTTTATCAACATTGCCCCTTGTGAAAGATTGTTCAAGCAGAAATTTGCTTAACCTTTCATACCATTGTCTAGGAGCTTGTTTCAAGCCATAAAGTGCCTTTTTAAGTTTATAAACATAGTTTGGATGTTTGAAATCAAAAAATCCAGGAGGTTGTTCAACATGAATGTCCTCCTCAATGTATCCATTCAAAAATGCACTTTTAACATCCATTTGAAAAAGTTTGAAACCCATTATGCATGCATATGCAAGTACTAGCCTAATAGCTTCCAATCTTGCAACTGGAGCATAAGTTTCCTCATAGTCAATGCCTTCCTCTTGGTTGTAACCTTTAGCAACCAATCTAGCCTTATTTCTGACTATAATTCCACTTTCATCCAGCTTGTTTCTAAAAACCCATTTTGTACCAATAGGCTTGGTAGAAGGAGGTCTAGGAACAAGTTCCCAAACTTCATTTCTTTTAAATTGATTTAATTCTTCATGCATGGCATGCATCCAATGTTCATCATTCAAGGCATGATTGATATCTTTTGGTTCAATTTGAGAAACAAAAGCCATATCACAACATAAATTTCTAAGAGAAGATCTAGTGGAGACTCCCTTTGATACTTCACCAATGATGTTATCTAGTGAAAGATCTCTTGTGGTTCTCCACTCTTTAGGTCTTTGATTTAAAGTTGATGGACCTTCTTCAGCACTAGATTCATTTTTCTCATTGATTGACATCTTCTCAAGCTGAATGTTCTGTTCTATTTGACCTGCATCTTCATCACAAGCTTTTTCCTCTTTTGAGGGGTTAGATTCATCACAAATTACATGGACAGATTCTTCTATGCACGTGGTTCTTTTGTTGAAGACTCTATATGCCTTGCTTTGTAATGAATATCCAAGAAAAATGGCTTCATCAGCCTTTCATCAAACTTTCCTAGTGATTCCTTTCCATTATTTAAAACAAAGCATTTACAGCCAAAAGTTCTTAAGTGAGAAACATTGGGCTTTCTTCATTTATACAACTCATAAGGGGTTTTCTTCAAAATAGGTCTTATGAGTAATCTATTTAAAGTATAACAAACAATGTTTACAGCATCAGCCCAAAAATATTTTGGTAAATTTGTCTCATTTAGAAGTGTTCTTGTACCTTCTTCAAGTGATCTGTTTTTCCTTTCCACAACACCATTTTGTTGGGGTGTTCTTGCAGCTGAAAATTGTGGTTGATTCCATTTTCCTCACATAAATTTTCAAAATGTTCATTTTGGAATTCTCCACCATGATCACTTCTAATTGAAACAATTTTACATCCTTTTTCATTTTGAACAAGTTTGGCTAGTTTTCTAAAAGAATGGAAAGCATCACTCTTGGATTTCAAAAACAATAAACTCATAGTTCTTGAAGGACCAAATAGATCTATGTGCAAAAGTTCAAGTGGTCTAGAGGTCGAAACAATATTTTTACTTTGAAAAGATGTTTTGGTTTGTTTCCCCTTTTGACATGCATCACATAGTTTGTCCTTCTCAAATTTGAGTTTTGGTAGGCCAATGACTAAGTCTCTTTTAATGAGCTTATTCATATGATGCATATTGATATGACTAGCTCTCCTATGACACAACCATGTTTCATCTATTTTACTCATCAAGCATGTGGTTTTGTGAAATAATGCATGGTCTATAGAAAGCAAGTAAACATTGCCTTTCCTTTTGCCAATGTAAATTACCTCTTCACTCTTACCATCACAAATTAAACAACAATCTTGATTGAAGAAGATTTTTTAGCCTTTGTCACATAATTGGCTAATGCTAAGTAGATTGTGCTTCAAGCCCTCAACATAGAGTACATCGCTAATTTTGGTATTCAAGCTATCACCAATGCTACCTTCACCAATGATTTTTCCTTTATTGTTATCTCCATAAGTGACATAGCCCCCATCTTTAAAAATAAGATTCTTGAGCAAGGACATATCACCGGTCATATGTCTTGAGCATCCACTATCAAGATACCATAGAGAAGAACTTGCTCTAAGACATATATACAAAAGGAACAAATTACTTCAAGGGAGAAGGTACCCATTTGCTTTTGGGTCCAAGTGGGTTAGCTGTTTTCTTTTTATTTTCTATCCAAATGCACTCCCCATTTGGGACATAAAACCTTCTTGCAAAACAATGGTAAGTTGTATGACCTCTTTCCATATAATAGTGACAAGTTACAACATTGTATGATTTTCTAGAGAACCTCTTTTGATTGACTCTTGACTTCTTTTTCTTCTGTTTTGGAGGTACAAATGTAGTCTTTTGGACATTTTTAAAGCTCCTTTTATACCCCAAACCAGAAGTATCACCAAATTGTTTTTGGGCACTCAACATATCATCTAAATCACATTTTCCTTTGTTGAGTTTTTCCAAGATGTCAATCAGTTCTTGGTTCTTTGAAACCAGTTGCAAATATTTTTCTTCTTGATTTATTCTATACTCATCAAACACTTTTTGCAGCATTTCATAGTTGTCACTAGATGTGGAGGAAGAGTGTAACACCTCGTAGGCCTCCGGTGCGTTATCATTAATAATATCAATTAAGCGATTAATTCATTATGAAAAAAAACTCAGCGGAAGCACATAATGGCTTTTCTTGATTCATTATGTATGGAATAAAAGCACCTCACAGAAAACATACACACAAGACAGATATTTTACACCCCTGCTGATCTAGTTTCTCACACAGTACACATATAGACAGATAATCAGACACATAACAAGTATACTCAGGAGGAACATCATATATCATATCAACATCAGTTCTGTACATACATATATACAATAGTCTCACACCACACCATGGTGACACAAAAGAATATCTGCCCTCACTGAGGGTATACAAAACTGTACACAACTCAGGTGTACACACACCAGCCCTTATCAAGGGTACAAAACAGAATCAAAACCAAAACCGAGCCTTCAAGCTCCCTCTACTGCCACCGGCCAAGCAGACAAGTCTCCACTAAGGCCTCCTGCCCTGAGACTGCTCTCCTCTTCCAGAAGAGTCACCTGTAAAGATAAATCCCCAAACGGGGTGAGATACACATCTCAGTAAGCTCAGGGTCCTTGGAGGAATCTCCCCCACCCTGGCTCACTCTCCATCATACATACATCAGGCAATCACAAGCAAATGGCTCACTGGCCCGGCCCTCTGGCCCTCATAACAATATGAGCAAGTCATCTTGCTCCAAACATGGCGGAGCTACCTCAACACTGGCGGATATCATCGACGCCCACATCAGTGTGAGACCGAAAACTCACACCTGTGCCATCCCATTGGGTGCTACCCCTTCGCATGGATGCACGTATATGGTACCTCCGAGAATAGAAGGATGTTCTTGACCCGTCTCCTATCTCATCTGAGAATAGAAGGATATCTTTGAACCCATCTCCTATCCCCTTGGTCTTGAGGGATCACCGATCCCCTGGGATATCATCAACCAAGTGCAAACCAACTAGGAGGAAACCCATCTCCTAGGGAGGTCCATATCTATCTATTGGCCAATAGATCTATCACAATCATATCACATAGCAAATACAGATGCACACACATATCATTATGAGGATGCAACAACCAAATGCATGCATCATGAATATGACCACCACTCCCCCGGAGTGTGGTGTGGCACAAACAAGCGGGAAATCATCCCCAGGGATCAAGAACTTACCTGGCAAAGCCTCGCTCTGCAGTTCTTTCCCTGCTCTGTGGCACCCGCCACCGACACCCTCAGTGTCAAGCCCTAATCAAGGCATATATAGGTTCATATCAAAACCAAACCAATAGGCATTCAATCACAGAACATAGCATATCAGAATTCCCCTATCCTAGGGTTCAATCAAGTCAAGCCCTCACTAGGCTTCTCACAGACCATACAAGGTCTACCAAGGTTGAATACCAAACATCTGAGTCATCCTAGACTTAATGCAAACATATGTCTGAGCACAAGCTCACATCAGCCTCATAATTCAATTATCACAAGAACGGTCTAAACCTCAGCCAAGGCACCGTTCAACTAGCCTCTCAGGCTCAATTCAAACATAATTAAGGCTCTAGCATGTCATAAACTCAATTAGTGACTCATGACACAGCCACACATGCGAACCACAGAACCAAGATTCAAAATTCACTGAATCAAAAATTGAAAGCTAATCCTTCATCACTAAACCGTTCTGAACAAGTTTCTCTACAGGACCCTGAGCTAATTCTAGCCCCAGCTCACATGGGTCACCAAAACACAGAAAACCCTAAATTCAAAATCAATCGGAGAAACTCGAGTTTCTTACCTCAGTGGCGACCAGAAAGGCTGGAGGACAGCTTTCCCAAGCTCTGTTTTCCGTTCTACGCCTTGGGTCCTTACCAATACTCCAGTTTCTGAGCTTCCTTGAGAATCCAATTCTCACTCAAAGAGGGGTTTTCAGAAGAAGTAATGAAGGATTAAAGCTCTTAAGGTGATTCTCTCAAGATTAAAGGTCATTGGGAGGTATTTAGGTCATGAACTAAGGTCCTTGGAAGCTTGGGTTCACCTTTAATGGAGGTTTGGGCGTGGCGAAGAGGAAGAACAACTTTTCCTCTCCAAAATTCGCATTTTGGCCTTTAAATAGTGGCCTTGCCCGACCTCCGGCGTGGATCGGGCCACCATGGCGGTGGGCCTGGTGCTCCCAGCGCCACTCCTGTGCCCCCAGCGCCAACTTCCAGAACCTGTGGCGCCCCTAGCGCCACCTTGGCGCCCTTAGCGCCATCCTCCCTTGACCTGTGGCACCATCCACGCCACACCTGGCGCTGTCCACGCGGAAAACCAGAGAAAATTGGTTTTCCAGACCACTTCCCGCGCCACCCGCGCCAACCATGGCGCTACCCGCGCTGGCTGGAAAACCTCTGGCGCCCCTCGCCCCAAGTTGACGCCCCAGGCGTCGACTTCCAGAGAATCTGGCGCTCCTGACGTCACATTCCAGAGACCATGGCGCTCCTCGCGTGGCTCTGGCGCTCTGGGCGTGAAGTTCCAGTGGGTCTGGCACCATCAGCACCATCCTTGGCGCTACCCGCGCCACACCGTTGGCAGGGTATTTCTGCTGAGGATCCCGGCGCTAACCGCGCCACACTGAGGGTCCTTACATTCACCCCTCCTTTTTAAGAATTTTGCTCGCAAAATTCAGAACATACCTGTTAGCGAACTCGGGATACAGCTGCAACAGCTCCGGCTCCCGCTCCCAAGTTGCTTCCTCAGGTGTTCTGCCTTCCCATTGTACGTTGATGATGGGAATTGTCTTGCTGCGGATCTGCTTCTCCATTCTGTCCAGAATCCTCATGGTTCATGTACGACTCGTCAGATTCTCCCTAATCTGAACTGTGTCGGGCTCTACCACGTGTGAGGAATCAGCCACATACTTCCTCAACTGGGACACGTGGAAAACATCATGTAAGCCTGACAACTGGGGAGGCAAAGCTAGCCTATAAGCCACTGGCCCAATCTTCTGAAGGATCTGATATGGACCAATGAACCTAGGACTCAGCTTCCTCACACCCAAGGCTCGTCCTATACCCGTAACTGGAGATAGCCTCAGAAACACATGATCACCCTCCTCAAACTGCAAGGGTATGTGCTTCTGATCATAATAGCTCCTCTGTCGACTCTGAGCCTTCATCAGCTTATCTCTGATTATCTTGATCTGCTCAGAGGTTTCTTGAACCATCTCAGGTCCAAGGAACTGCCTTTCTCCTACCTCTGTCCAATATACTGGAGTTCTGCACCGTCGGCCATACAGAGCCTTATATGGTGTCATACCCAAGCTGGCATGAAAATTGTTGTTGTATGAGAACTCCACCAGAGGTAGATATCTGTCCCAGCTAGTACCTTGCTCCAAGGCACAAGCTCTCAGCATATCCTCCAGAGTCTGGATGGTCCTCTCTGTCTGACCATCTGTCTGAGAATGATAAGATGTACTGAGTCTGAGCTGAGTCCCAAAAGCATCTTGAAGAGCACCCCAAAACCTCGAGGTGAACTTCGGATCTCTGTCACTGATAATGCTCTCAGGAATACCATGCAACCTCACAATCTCCTTCACATATAACTGGGCCAACTTCTCTGTAGTGTAGTCAGACCTCACAGGTAAGAAATGAGCAGACTTGGTTAGCCTGTCCACTATCACCCAAATGGAATCACATCCACTCTGAGTCCTTGGCAACCCTACCACGAAATCCATGGAAATGCTATCCCATTTCCACTCAGGGATCTATAAAGGCTAAAGTAGACCAGACGGTCTCTGATGCTCAATCTTCAACTTCTAACACACTAGACACTTAGCCACATACTCGGCTATGTCTTTCCGCATCCCTGGCCACCAGAAATTCTGCTTCAAATCATGATACATCTTGGTGGCTCCTGGATGAATGCTAAACTGGCCCTTATGTGCCTCAGTTAGGACAACATCTCTCAATTCGCCCTCAGGCACTACAATCCGATCTTGGTACATTACCAAGTCGTTATCTTCCCAGGAAACATCTTGTTGGCCAATCATGGCTCTCACTGTCTCATCCTGCTGCTGAGCTTCTCGGATCCTCCTGATCAGCTCATTATCCACCTCGGTCCTGCTCAACTCAAGATCATGTGCACCTTTTGTCACCGTCAGGTGCATATCTCTGAATTGCTCAATCAATCTGCAATCAGAGATCATCAAACATGCAGCAGTCACATTCTTCCTGCTCAAAGCATCAGCAACCTCATTAGCCTTGCCCGGATGGTATCTTAGCTCAAAATCATAATCCTTCAGGAACTCCATCCAACGCCTCTGTCTCATATTCAACTCTTTCTGATCGAAGAGGTATCTGAGACTCTTGTGGTCATTGAACACTATCAACCTGGCACCATACAAATAGTGCCTCCAAATCTTCAGAGCAAACACCACAGCTGCCAACTCCAAGTCATGAGTAAGATATGACTCTTCATGAGGTTTCAGTTGCCTGGAGGCGTAGGCAACCACCTGCTTATCCTGCATCAACACACATATAAGCCCCCTCTTGGACGCATCACAGAATACCTCAAAGGTTCCTTCAGGATCTGGAAGAGTCAACACTGGAGCTGTGGTCAATCGCTCCTTCATTTCCTGGAAGCATTGCTCGCACTCATGGGTCCAGACAAATGGAACCCCCTTCCGTGTGAGTCGAGTCAGAGGTATCACCAACTAAGAAAACCTCTGAATAAACCTCTTGTAATAGTCGGCCAATCCCAGGAAGCTTTGGATCTCAGACACGTCCTTGGGCCTCTCCCAGGACATTACTGCCTCTACTTGCTGTGATCCACTGATACACCAGCTGCTGAGATCACATGACCAAGGAACTTCACCTCTGTCAGCCAAAACTCACAGTTGACCAACTTAGCATACAACTGCTTGTCCCTTAAAATCTGAAGGACTTTCCTGAGATGCTCGACATGCTCTGTCTCCATCTTGGAGTAGATCAGTATGTCATCAATGAACACCACCACAAACTGATCCAAGAAAGGTCTGAATACCCTGTTCATATAGTCCATGAACACTGCTGGGGCATTCGTCAAACCAAAAGGAATGACCTGATACTCGAAGTGATCATACCTAGACCGGAAGGCTGTCTTAGGTATGTCTGCAGGCTTGATCCGAATCTGATGATATCCAGATCTCAGGTCTATCTTGGAGAAGACTCTGGCTCCTCTCAACTGATCCAACAGATCATCAATACGAGGCAGAGGATACTTGTTCTTCACAGTAACTTTGTTCAACTGCCTGTAGTCTACACACAATCTCATGCTGCCGTCCTTCTTCTTCACAAAGATCACCGGTGCTCCCCAAGGCGAGACACTCGGTCTGATGAACTGTTTGGACAGCAGGTCCTCCAACTGCACCTTCAGCTCCCTCAACTCCAGAGGAGCCATATGGTAAGGTGCCACAGATATCGGTCCCACACCAGGAACCAAATCAATGGAGAACTCTATCTCTCTTTCTGGTGGTAGCTGAGTAATCTCCTCTGGAAACATATCCACAAACTCGCTCACCACTGGGATCTTTAACAGATCAACACTCGACTTATCCTCTGTCATACCCAAGAAGATATAGCCCTGTGCTCCTTCCATGATTGCCTTGCGAGCTTGCAAGACTGATAAGAATGAGGCAAAACTCGAACTGGTCCCGTCAGATGGTACAATAACCCTCTTCTGACAACAGTCTAGCATCACCCCATATTTGGTCATCCAGTCCATACCCAGAATCATCTCAAGGGTAGGCATCGCTAGACAAAACAGATCAATAACATAGGCTCTGCCCTCATATAAAAACTGCACGTCCTTGCATCACGTGCTCACATGACATCTCTCTCTAGATGCAGTGGTAACCTCCATCGGAGGGGCAAAACTGAGCGTAGGCAATCTGAGCCTAATCAACAACCACATCATGTATGAAAGAATGTGTAGCTCCAGAATCAAACAGTACTCTAACATCACAATCATCGATCAGAACTGTACCTCTAATCAGATCTGGAGCTCTGGCTGCCTCTCTGGCATCTACAGTGTACACCCGTCCTGCTGTGGGTGTCGTCATCTCCACTGGAGCAGCCTGTGCCCGACTCTCTGCCTGAGGGCACTCTCTGGATATGTGGCCTGGCTTGCCACATTGGAAACAGATGATCTGGCCTGAGGAACATGCTCCCATATGCTCCTTCCCACAAGCCGGACACTTGGGGACTGGTCTCTTCCGGGCTGAACCCCTCTTGAATCTGTCAGAGGGAACATAGACTCTCAGCTCTTTGCCCTTCCCATTTCCGGGTGGGCCAGAACCACTAGGCCTTCTCCCCTTCTGTCTGACTGAGGGAGTAGACTGTCTGCCTCTCTGTCTCCGCAGGATGTCCTCCACTTGGCGACTCTGTCTCACCAAGGTATCCATGTCACGTGACCCACTGTCGGCCACCAACAACTGAATATCCTCCCTAAGTTCCCTCAGTAACTTAGCTGCCAGAATCTCAGCTTCAGGCAAAGGTCTCCTGAAGTGTGCATACTGGGCCAACTCATTAAACCGGGCCAAATACTCGTCCACTGTCATGCTCCCCTGGACGAGGCTACCAAACTCTGCCTGCTTTTGCTCCCGGGCATCTCTGGGAAAATACCTGTCCAGGAAGCAGGCCTCAAACAACTGCCAGGTAATCATCTCTCCCCGGCCTCTCAGAAGTTGAATCATGGTCTTCCACCACTCGTGGGCATCACCCTGAAGCATATAGGTTGCATACAGCAACCTCTGGTGATCGGGGCACTCCATCACCTCAAAAATCTTCTCTAAGGCTTGCAGCCACTTTGCCGCAGCCACTGGATCATAGCCCCCTGAGAACACTGGAGGGTCATGCTTCCGGAAGGTAATCAGCATTTTCCCTCTGGCTGCTGCGTCACTCTCAGCCTCTACCTGGGACATCGGGTCCCCTCTCTTGTGGCTCCCACCAGTCTGCTGGCGACTACCCTCACCATCAAGGGTAGGAGGTGTGGAGGATACTCGGTCATCCCTCCTGAGGTTCTTCACCTCCTCTAGCAGATCATGATTAGCCTTCATCAAGGCTTCATTAACCTCTCGGGTTGCAGCCATCTCTCGCTGCATCTCCCCCTGAGTCTGTTTGTTAGCAGCCATCTCTTGCTGCATATCTGCCTGAATCTGTCTATTAACAGCTAACTCTTGCTGCATAGCGGCCAATGCAGCCGCAACTGGATCAGCCTGGGCATTGGTAGCCCTACTGGTGCTTCTAGGTCTCACCATGGCACTACACATGTACATCACACATTGAGTTGACCAGGCCCACAGTTAATGTACCCCCATGCAATGCTCATGTCAAACAACCACATTCAAGTACCAAATCAATTTCCATACATAATGTCCTCATCAAGAAACTGCTCTGATACCATAAATGTAACACCCTGTAGACCTCCGGTGCGTTATCAATAATAATATCAATTAAGCGATTAATTCATTATGAAAAAAAAAACTCAGCCGAAGAACAGAATCGCTTTTCTTGATTCATTATGTATGGAATAAAAGCACCTCACAGAAAACATACACACAAGACAGATATTTCACACCCCTACTGATCCAGTTTCTCACACAGTACACATATAGACAGATAATCAGACACATAACAAGTATACTCAGGAGGAACATCATATATCATATCAACATCAGTTCTGTACATACATATATACAATAGTCTCACACCACACCGTGGTGATACAAAAGAATATCTGCCCTCATCGAGGGTATGCAGAACTGTACACAACTCAGGTGTACACACACCAGCCCTTATCAAGGGTATAAAACAGAATCAAAACCAAAACTGAGCCTTCAAGCTCCCTCTGCTGCCACCGGCCAAGCAGACAAGTCTCCACTAGGGCCTCCTGCCCTGAGACTGCTCTCCTCTTCCAGAAGAGTCACCTGTAAAGATAAATCCCCAAACGGGGTGAGATACACATCTCAGTAAGCTCAGGGTACTTGGAGGAATCTCCCCCACCCTGGCCCACTCTCCATCATACATACATCAGGCAATCACAAGCAAATGGCCCACTGGCCCGACCCTCTGGCCCTCATAACAATATGAGCAAGTCATCTTGCTCCAAACATGGCGGAGCTACCTCAACGCCTGGCGGATATCATCGACGCCCACATCAGTGTGAGACCGAAAACTCACGCCTGTGTCATCCCATTGGGTGCTACCCCTTCGCATGGATGCACGTATATGGTACCTCCGAGAATAGAAGGATGTTCTTGACCCGTCTCCTATCTCATCTGAGAATAGAAGGATATCTTTGAACCCATCTCCTATCCCCTTGGTCTTGAGGGATCACCGATCCCCTGGGATATCATCAACCAAGTGCAAACCAACTAGGAGGAAACCCATCTCCTAGGGAGGTCCATATCTATCTATTGGCCAATAGATCTATCACAATCATATCACATAGCAAATACAGATGCACACACATATCATTATGAGGATGCAACAACCAAATGCATGCATCATGAATATGACCACCACTCCCCCGGAGTGTGGTGTGGCACAAACAAGCGAGAAATCATCCCCAGGGACCAAGAACTTACCTGGCAAAGCCTCGCTCTGCAGTTCTTTCCCTGCTCTATGGCACCCGCCACCGACACCCTCAGTGTCAAGCCCTAATCAAGGCATATATAGGTTCATATCAAAACCAAACCAACAGGCATTCAATCACAGAACATAGCATATCAGAATTCCCCTATCCTAGGGTTCAATCAAGTCAAGCCCTCACGAGGCTTCTCACAGACCATACAAGGTCTACCAAGGTTGAATACCAAACATCTGAGTCATCCTAGACTTAATGCAAACATATGTCTGAGCACAAGCTCACATCAGCCTCATAATTCAATTATCACAAGAACGGTCTAAACCTCAGCCAAGGAACCGTTCAACTAGCCTCTCAGGCTCAATTCAAACATAATCAAGGCTCTAGCATGTCATAAACTCAATTAGTGACTCATCACAAAGCCACACATGCGAACCACAGAGCCAAGTTTCAAAATTCACTAAATCAAAAACTGAAAGCTAATCCTTCATCACTAAACCATTCTGAACAAGTTTCTCTACAGGACCCTGGGCTAATTCTAGCCCCAGCTCACATGGGTCACCAAAACACAGAAAACCCCAAATTCAAAATCAACCGGAGAAACTCGAATTTCTTACCTCAGTGGCGACCAGAAAGGCTGGAGGACAGCTTTCCCAAGCTCTGTTGTCCGTTCTGCGCCTTGGGTCCTTGCCAATACTCAAGTTTCTGAGCTTCCTTGAGAATCCAATTCTCACTCAAAGAGGGGTTTTCAGAAGAAGTAATGAAGGATTAAAGCTCTCAAGGTGATTCTCTCAAGATTAAAGGTCATTGGGAGGTATTTAGGTCATGAACTAAGGTCCTTGGAAGCTTGGGTTCACCTTTA
>PYAF01004799.1:84026-125507 GCA_007407185.1 Glycine tomentella
CTCAAGTTTCTGAGCTTCCTTGAGAATCCAATTCTCACTCAAAGAGGGGTTTTCAGAAGAAGTAATGAAGGATTAAAGCTCTCAAGGTGATTCTCTCAAGATTAAAGGTCATTGGGAGGTATTTAGGTCATGAACTAAGGTCCTTGGAAGCTTGGGTTCACCTTTAATGGAGGTTTGGGCGTGGGGAAGAGGAAGAACAACTTTTCCTCTCCAAAATTTGTGTTTTGGCCTTTAAATAGTGGCCCTGCCCAACCTCTGACGCGGATCGCGCCACCTCTGGCGCTGATCGCGCGACCATGGCGGTGGGCCTGGCGTTCCCAGCGCCACTCATGCGCCCCCAGTGCCAACTTCCAGAACCTGTGGCGCCCCCAGTGCCACCCTGGCGCCCTCAGCGCCATCCTCCCTTGACCTGTGGCGCCATCCACGCCACACCTAGCGCTGTCCTTGCAGAAAACTAGAGAGAATTGGTTTTCCAGACCACTTCCCGCACCACCCGCGCCAACCATGGCGCTACCCGCGTGGGCTGGAAAACCTCTGGCGCCCCTTGCGCCAAGTTGACACCCCAGATGTCGACTTCCAGAGAATCTGGCGCTCCCAACGCCAACCTGGAGCTCCTGGCACCACATTCCAGAGACGATGGCGCTCCTCACGTGGCTCTGGCGCTCTGGGCATGAAGTTTCAGTGGTTCTGGTGCCATCAGCGCCATCCCTGGCGCTACTCGCGCCACACCCTTGGCAGGGTTTTTCTGCTGAGGATCCCGGCGCTAATCGGGCTGGACCTGGTGCCAACCGCGCCACACTAAGGGTCCTTACAAAGAGGTGCAAACACATCCACTTGATTTGTAGCTTGAAGTAAGTTTCTCATTTTCTTCCTTCAAGTTACAAACTTCAGTTTGCAAATCCATTATTTTAGCAAGATGATCCTCAATACTCTTTTTAAGCTTGTTATTTGATTTATCTAGCTTTTTGGCCTCTTTGTGCATTTCTTGAAAAGCAAAAATAGCTTGATCAAGTTCAGATGTTACCTCATCATCTTCATCTAGAAGATCATCATTTTCTTCATTGGCAATTGAGGTGAGGCACATGTTGGCTTCTTCTAATTCAGTAGAGGATTCAGAGGTTGAAGATTCATTGTCTTCCCATGCAATGTATGCTCTTCTTGCTTTATCTTCCTTCTTGCCTATGCTGTCTTGTTGTTGCTTCTTCAAGTAGATTGAGCATTCTGATTTTATGTGGCCAGATTTGCCACATTCAAAACAAGTAAAGTTGTTTCCAATCTTTTTATTGTTGCTAGAGCTGTTGTTGGTGGAATTGTTCTTGTTGTTTCTTGTAAACCTTTTGCCCTTGTTCTTCTTCAGAAATTTGTTGAACTTCTTTACAATCAAGTTCATGCTTTCATCTTCCTCTTCATCACTAGAGTTTTCATCCTTCTCTACTTTAGGTGCTGCAGTTTTCAGTGTTATTCCCTTGCTTTTTCTTTCTGCATCTTCACCAAAAGTTAGTTGAGACAATTCAAACTCATATTCAAGTAACTTACCAGAGAGGGTAGCCATAGTCATTTTCGAAAGATCTTTGGATTGCTTGATGGGTGTTACTTTTGGTTGCCAAGCTCTAGTGAGGCACTTCAGAATCTTGATGTTTAATTCTTTAGCATCAAATGTTTTTCCAAGGCCCAAGAGATGATTCACTATATGTGTGAACCTTGTTTGGAGCTGAGAAATGCTTTCATTTTGATTCATCTTGAATATTTCATATTCATGAATCAAAGAGTGCTTCCTTGATCTCCTTACTTCCTTAGTTCCTTCATGGGTGATCTCAAGCATCTCTCACATTTCCTTGGCACTTGTACATCTAACAGTTCTATAAAATTCATCAGAGGAAAGGACAGAGGTTATCATGTTCTTAGCTTTAAAATCATATTGAACAATTCTTTTTTCATCATCATTCATCTCATCCCAATCCTTGTGAATCATGTTATTATCTACCACCTTGATGGGTGAAAATGAATAGAATACTTCAACACAACCAAGAGGGGGGTGAATTGGTTGAACCTTGGTAAATTAAAATTTCAAATCAAAGTTTTTCCACAGGATCTTTACCACTTTAAAAATTGTTTCCAAAACCAAGAATCAATATTCAATCAAATTCCTTTTCCAAGAAGAATAGAAAATAGAGTATAACTTTCTGTGCAATGAAATTGATTCACATACAAAGCAATTAAGAGATGAATAGATGAGAAGAAAGATTAGCCACAGATTTTTATACTGGTTCACTTCAAACACTATGAAGCTACATCCAGTTCTTCCACTCAACACTAGAGTAGAGTTCCACTATTGCAAATAATATTCTTACAAGAAAATACAAGCCTCTCTTTATCAACCCTAGATAAAGTTCAGAAGTCTAAAACACTATTAGACCCTTAGAGACCAAACCCAAACTGAGAACACTACTAAGCTTCCCTTAGAGAAACACTATCTCTAGTTTTCATGCAAGAAACCCATTTACAATGGACAAGGAAATACAAAATTCAAAAGAGAATTACAAACTCAAAGAGTAAGGAAAGAAATCACCTGATGATCCAAAGATGAGATGTATTAGAATGAATTTACTAGGTTGAATGCAAATAACAAACTCAAAACATGGCTTTCCTTAAGCTTTGAGAAAAGAAAATCTTGCTTCACTCAATCCTTAAGACCCATATGAGTTTCAAGGAAGCAAGAACTCTATGAACCCAGAAATATCACTTAGAGAATGTTTAGAAACCTTTTGAACGCTCAGAATACGAATTTCTCAAGTCCCAAAATCAGCTGAGCATTGTATCTATTTATAATAATTTTTGTAACCGTTTGTAATCGATTAAATGTGCTCCTGTAATCGATTATTTAGCATATGTAATCGATTACCCATGCTCCTGTAATTGATTAAAGTGTTCATAAAGATTCTGGGTAACTACAACGAGCAATTTAATCGATTATCCCGACACGTAATCGATTAAATCCGAAGTATGTATAAACATGAATGTACTGGGTAATCGATTACAATAATCAGTAATTGATTAAGCCAGAGTGATGATATAATCTGTATGAGTAATGTAATCGATTACAGATTAGTAGTAATTGATTAAAAAGGTCACTAAGGCAGATTATATTTATTCTAAGTTTAAAATAATCGATTAATCCGATAGTGTAATCGATTAAACTGTTCTTGAGAATTTTCCAGAAAGCATCAAGAACAAAATAATCGATTCTTTGCTTATATTAATCGATTAAATAAGTGAAATGCTATTTTTCCAAAAGACACTTAGTTTATTTCAAGATTGAAAATAATTTCCTAATGCCTTGTGATTTAATTCTTAAGCTTATGAATGATATGAATGCAATGACTTGGATCATCAGAAAACTTCTTTCCTTTTACATTTGATCACAAGCTTTTCTTCAATGCTTCAATCATGTTGAAAGTCCAAAAACACTTCTTTGTCTTCAAACTCTCTTTGTACTTCAAGTAACTCCCCCTCAAATCAACAATCTCAAGTTATGCGAAGTTTGTTTGAGCTGCGTTGAATTGTGTGATTTCGAGTTTGACCCGAAAACCTGTTTTAGTAAAATAACCATTTTGGATTGGTTAACCGTTGAATCGCTTCAAATTTTAAAGGTGGGCTCCTAACCCATATATGTAACTTTTGATCATTGATGTCTGGAGCATGAGAAATTATTTTTTTCACAGAAGCAAAATTTTTAAATTTTGGTAAGCTCGCCTAGACGAATTTTGCAGGCATTTTTGCTCGCCTGGGCAAGTGAATTAGGCGGTGATAAATACGTACTAATAGGCATAATCACGAAAATGGAGGTTCTCTTCTTCCTCCTAGCTTCCCTCAACCTCCCACCATCATCCTCCATCAGCCACGGCCAGCGGTGACCACCACGAGCCACCGCCGCTTACCATTGGACCACTGCACGGAGAGGAACACTTTAATCGGAGCGGAATCTTCAAAACTCTTTCGAAGTTTCAGTAGAGAGCGGAGCCTCCAATCCTCCTTTCTTGGTTTCCTTGAGGTAACATTGGTTTCCTTTGTCTTCTTCTAGCTAGTTTAAGCTTCTCTTAGTGTCTCATTTTGGGTACCGTTGTTGGGAGGTTTACACTTCCTTTGAAAACCCTTTGAAAATGAGATGTTGTAAAAGTCTCTTTTTTATGAAATAGATGTCATTTCTATGATCCTTTTTGAACTCCGATCATATTGGTGTGATTGAAATTTCAAAATGATGTCTTTTGATGTGAACTCTGAAAACACCCTTTTAGCCCCTTTTTGATTCGAGTGGGTATTTGACCCCAAATGGTAATTTTGACCTTGCTTTTGAAATCTATATTAAATTATGTTCAATTTGATATATAGAGCTCTGTGTTCGGACAAACACGCGTATTCGAAGGATTGCGAAACAACATCGTTTGGCTATAACAGGGATAACTTCTAGTTAGGTAATGAGAGTTTATTATTTAGTTATAGTTTTGGTACCATAGTTGGGGGCCAGAGAGTCCAACTATGAGGATATCTGCCTACCCCTGCTGTGTGCTGGTTTTCAAGAAAAACTATATTTTTAACTAATGGGATGCGATGCATTTATAATTGATGTATGCTTGTTCCTATTGTGTGCTCGTTTTCAAGAAAAACTGTGTTTCTAACTAATGAGATGCGATGAATTTGTTATTGATGGATAAAACTGTGAATGATGTTGTTGTAATTGATTGAATTTTTTGGAAAAGTCTTAATTAAAGATGAGACTCTGTCCAAAATTTTATAATATGTTTTCCTATTTAATTCTTTATTAAATTTTTAAATGAGCATATGAGTGTGTTTTTTATATTGTAGTCCTCCTCTTTTATTTAGAATTTTCCTAAAATATCAGTCTCGTGGTAATATGGATTGTGGATGGATGAGGTGATATTGATGTCATTGATAATGTTGAAATGAGATGTTATTAATGTGTTGGTGATGATTGAATGAGATAATGATGATGTGTTTGATGATGTATAAACGATATAATGATGATGTGGTTTATGATGCTGAAATGAGATGATGATGAAATGGATGTTGATGTTGAAATGAGATGAAGTTGATGTTTATGAGGATAATATTGAAATAAGATGAATTTGATATATATGATGATGATATCAAGATGAGGTGATGTGTATGTACACTGATATCCATGGGGAGTGCATGATTGGTCATCCTTGCAGAAAAGGATTTATTCCTGGTCATGATCATGTATTGATGGTGCCCATGGTTGTCATTATGTGATGTGGATATACATGAATACCCATGGGGTGTATGACTGGTCATCCTTGCGGGGAAGGATTTTTACTTGGCCATGGTCATACATTGATGGTGCCATAGTTGTATGTTGTGTATATACACGTGGGGTGCAATGACCGATTGGTTATCCTTGCGGGAAAAGATTTGTTCCTGGCCATGGTCATACATTGATGATGCCCATGTTTCATACTTCATGTGCATGGATGGAACTAGAATGGTGGCAGCAAGTACCTATGAGTTTTTGTGAGCTGAAACGAGGAATAGGGGACATGTCACTTTGTTTGGAACTCCCTTGAGACTCAGGGCTAATCACCATGGGGGAGCAACTAGTGCACGATAGGGTGACCTCAATGAGCTACTGCATCATTTTCCTGAGTAGGTTATTTCCATGAGGAAGGTACCACATTGCATGCTGATAGATGAGTCAGTGCATGCATCATTCTGTGCATGATTGTTTGAGTTGTGAAATGCATCGGATGATTGGTTTGTTGAGTGTGTATTGGACTGATAGAATTTTTGTAATAATTGTGATTGTAAATATTGTTTCCTTTCCAATAGTTTTTACCTGATGCTTGTTGGTTTTATATAATAAACTCACACTTGCGTTTGTTGTACCGTGTGGTTGGTACCTGTGATGATGATGAACCTTCGTTTGTCTGAGAAGATGAGCAACCTTAGATGACTCTGGAGGGAGATTCTTTTTGGTTGGAGCCGCTAAGCCAACGTGATGACGTTGGGTTTCTTTTTGGGAAAGAGTTGTGTTTTGTTAATCAACTCTTTCTTAGTTAGTTCTTTGACTTTTTGTTAGATATGTAATTTCAGTTGTATTACATGTAAAACTAAAAGAAGTTTTAACATGTGGATGACATGTACCGATGTAATATATATATATATATGTACATATGTGATTAATTATGGAATTGTAATATGTGTATGATAATTATATTATCACGAAAAATTTACCATCATTTTCATAATCAATTTAATGAAGTTTTCATTAAAAGTTAAATCTTGTGCAGTAAGAGTTGATGATACAGTAGCGACGAGGCAGGTCGTTACAGTCTGAAACTGAATAGCCAATCACCTCCAGACAATTAGTCTGTTTGTACATGAGCATGTAATCTTTTGTTCTTTGAAGACATTTCATCACTTTCTTTGCAACTTTCCATTGGTCAATACTTGGATTACTCTGATATCTTCCCGAAACTCCAACAACATATGCAATGTCAAGTCTGGTGCAAACTTGAACATACATAAGGTTTCCAACAATTGAAGCATATGGAATATTCTTCGTGTGTTCACGCTCAAAATCATTTTTCGTGCACTGACTCAAATCGAGTTTTTCACCCTTCACAATGGGAGCTACACTTGGCGAACAATCTTTCATGTTAAATCTCTCCAAAAACTTTGTTAATATAGGTCTCTTGAGACAAACCCAAAAATGCCTCGAGATCTTTCTCTATGGATCTTAATGCCAATGACATAAGATGCTTCTCCCATATCCTTCATATCAAAGTTATTTGAGAAACTCATAAGCAATTTATTACATAAATAAATTAATTATGAGCAACATAAATTAATAAACTTTCAAATGGTAAAAGTAAATAGAAACTCATAAGCATATAAGATACATAAAAATGAGTAAATATTAAATAAACTTAAATAGCCCAACGACTAAAGCATGACTCACAACATGTTTGGGCGTGGGTTCAAGACCATATCGGAATAAATGTTTTTTTTTAATATTCATCATCTTCAACCTTGAGCCGGGTTACTTTGACCTAGTTGTGACCTGTGAACCTGAATTAAAAGTCGATTGATTAGGATTCAATTTTTTTCCTTAAGAGCCGTACATGCACCTTTTGATGCATACACTTCATCAAAAATCATATAAGTAAAAAAAGGAATCAATGTGTTGATTTTAAACTTCTTTCTCTTTTCATAATGGACTTCTTCGAACTTTTAAAGAAAAAAAGATAAATATACTCTCATTTTAAACACTAATTTCTTGTTTTAATTCATAGAAAATTCATGTGGGTAGATTTCATTACATTACATTACATATGATTAATCACAACTAATGTTTTAAATGTGATTTTAACACTTAACGCATAAGCCTAATCAATTAAATGATATTAATCATTTAACATTAATTAATTCTTAATAAGAGCTAAATATTTGCATAATATAGTCAATAATGGAAATAAATTGAAATAAGGTTGCATAGAAATTTATTTATTATAATTGTGTATGTATAATAATCATAAAATTATACATAAAAAATGAAGAATTAAATAAATAATAAATGCATATAATTATTCAATAAGCTCATTAATATTAATGTGCATAAATTATTTATAATATTGCATGCTTAAACAAATACCATAAATAAACATACAATATAACTAAATAAATTAATAATTTAAACACATAACCCCAACAATTTATTACATAAATAAATTAATTATGAGCAACATAAAATAATAAACTTTCAAATGGTAAAAGTAAATAGAAACTCATAAGCATATAAGATACAAAAAAATGAGTAAATATTAAATAAACTTAAATAGCCCAACGACTAACGCAAGATTCACTACATGTTTGGGCGTGGGTTCGAGACCATATACCACAAAATGTTGCATTTTTTTTAATGTTCATCATCTTCAACCTTGAGCCGGATTACTTTGACCCGATTGGGACCTGCGAACCTAAATAAAAATTTCGATAATTTTCAGTCATTTTAAACACCAAAATTTATGTTTTAATTCACATAAAATTCATGTGGGTAGATTTCATTACATTACATATGATTAATCACAACTATTTTTTAAATGTGATTTTAACACTTAACGCATAAGCCTAATCAATTAAATTATATTAATCACTTAACATTAATTAATTCTTAATAAGAGCTAAATATTTGCATAACATTGTCAATAATGCAAATAAATTGAAATAAGGTTGCATAGAAAATTATTTATTATAACTTTGTATGTATAATCATCATAAAATTATACAATAAAAATGAAGAATTAAATAAATAATATATGCATATAATTATTCAATAAGCTCATTAATATTAATGTGCATAAATTATTTATAATATTGCATGCTTAAACAAAGACCATAAATAAACATACAATTAAACTAAATAAATTAATAATTTAAACTCATAACTCATAACTCCAGCAATTTATTACATAAATAAATTAATTATGAGCAACATAAATTAATAAACTTTCAAATGGCAAAAGTAAATAGAAACTCATAAGCATATAACATATAGAAAAATGAGTAAATATTAAATAAACTTAAATAGCCCAACGACTATTGCAAGATTCACTACATGTTTGGGTGTGGGTTCGAGACCATATAGTACAAAATGTTGCTTTTTTTTTTTAATGTTCGTCATCTTCAACCTTGAACCGAGTTACTTTGACCCGGTTGCAACCCGCAAACTTGAATAAAAAACCCAATAGTTTCTAGTCATTTTAAACACCAAAATTCATGTTTTAATTCAGAGAAAGCTTAAAAACTCAATTTCCTTGTGATTCCAAGTTTTCTAAATGATTAAAACATTCAAAATAGAATAGCATAAATAAAACAACGTTTAAAAAAAAAGTGTCAGACAAAAGCAAGGGAGAGCCAAAAAATGGGCTCTGATACCAATGTAAAACATAATATTAGTCTAAACATGTAAACAGACATAAACAACACATTCAGATCAAATAGTGGAAGCAAAAATGAAAAAAAAATTTCAGAGGTACCTACCTCAAGCCATTTCTAACAACCTTCAAGTAACCTTCAGAGATTTAGCTTTCCAGGCCCTTACTCACTCAAAGTCGATGGTGTGTTTTATGAAGAGAGGAGTAGGCTTGGTGATCTAAAACAGAGAGCACCAAATTTTATTTATAGAGCTCTTTCCATCATAGAGCTCAACCTCTATGGGATAAGTCATGGGTTAGTGGGTTGAACGTGGATAACAAAATGGACCAAATACTAAAACTGTTATCCCAAATAAATATGAACGAAATTAAAAGAGAATATTTTGTTTGAAACAGAAATCCATCATGAAGCACCAAAATATTTTAATTTTTTTTCCTTTATTCCGCTTGTCAAAGAATTTGACAACAAAAGTTAATTCTATTCCAAATAACTAACATATAAATAAGATTTTAAATTAAAATTATTTAATTCAAGTTGTATCTTGTCAATGACTATAAAAATCTTATTTTAGGAACAAAATTTTGTTTCTCCATGTTTTATTTATAGTCTTTATGGCAATACATATGATGATATGTGTTTTATTATACGGTGATATATTATCCAGATTGTTTTATATATTAAATTGTTTAATTATAAGGAACGAATAGAATATCAAGGAACTTGTGATTTCAAAAATTAATTGGAGCATACGATGAAATATTTTATCAGAAGGAATGACTTGAATAACAAGAGACTTGTAATTTGAAAAATAAATTGGAGCATGTGATGAAAATTATTTTTATTACAAGGAACAACTTGACAATTAGGAGACTTGTAGCTTAAAATAAAAGCATGTGATGCAAATTATTTATTTAATTAATAATAAGGAACGACCTGACAACTAGGGTACTTATAATTAATTAATATAGCATAAGATGTGGATTTCAAAATTATTTTTTATACTAAATATCTGAACTACCTGGTGAAGTATTAAATTTAATTTGTAGATACCAATAGGATTGATCTAACAACCAGATACTTATTTGGTAAGATTATTTTTTCAAAGTATATGTAATACTTCATGTCTTAGAAAAATATATGTGACATATTCTGTCTTAGAATATGTTTGAGGAGTGACTTGACAACCGAGTGGCTCATTCATAGCTTTAAGAAATTTCTCACTTAAAGAAATATTGAAACAAAATTGGTTAGATCAAATTATGACAATTAGTATCGTTACCTAAAAATTGTTCTCATGCATAAGATGTTTGATATGCTAATTGACTATGAGAATCAAGTTACCTATGATCTTCTAGTAAGTTTATGTGCATATATTCTTTAGAAGCAGTAGGTTATTTGCCAAATAAAGTTTCTATAAAATTAGTATCTGCAACTCTATATGTGATATGGAAAAGGCTAGAATGAATCTCAAACATAGAAAGGTTTGAGATTGTCCCACTTACATTAAGATATTGCAAATAGACAAACTTAAGGCAAGGTCTAAGAAATGTACACTCATTGGGTATCCCAAAGAAATTATGGGATATTGTTTACACCAACCTTCTTAATATAAAGTGTTTGTGGCAAAAGGAGTTGTTTTTAGAAAAGAAATTTCTTGTAGGAGGAAATCATGGTAAAGAAATTGAGCTTGATGAAACTCAACTAACCAATGAAACAACTCAGGATTATGAGATGGAAACTAAGATACCTTTCTTTATTGTTCTAAAGTTACCACAAAGGTCATTGCAGCTAACAATTGTAGTTCAAGAAATAGCTATAGTTTAAGATCAGGTTAATTAACCAATCTTAGAGCCAATTCAGCAACCTATGAACCCAATGCATGAGCCTTCTAGAAGATCTACTCGAGTGCATCATGCACTTGATAGGTTAAACTTGATGGTCCTAGAAGACACATCAAACGAGGTTTATCATGATGATGATGATCCAAGATGTTATGAAGAGACTATGCGAAGCTTAGATACTAAGAAATGGCAAGAAGTTATGGAATCTAAAAAGGAATCAATGACGATCAACAAAGTATGGACTTTAGTTGAAGATTCAAATGATATAAAACCAATTGGTTATAAATGGGTTTACAAGAAAAAGGATTGGAGTAGATAGAAAGGTCAAGACCTAGTAAGCTCGCCTTGTTGCCAAGGGATATTGTCAAAAGGAAGGTATAGATTATGACGAAACTTTTCTTCCGTGGAAATGCTTAAATCAATTCAGATTATTCTTGCTATAGTAGCATACTATGACATGAAATGGATTCAGAAAATGGATTTCCTTAATGGTGAGCTAAAAGAGGATGCGTATATGATGATACAACCCGAGGGGTTCACACCCTTGTCTAATCATAATAAAGTATACAAGTTTCAATGATTCATTTATGGATTGAAACAAGTGTGTATAAGTTGGAGCATTCATTTTAACAAGATAATTGAATGTTTCAATCTTGTTATCTATGAAGAAGAACTTTGTGAGTATAAAAAGGTTAGTGGGAGCATTACATTTATATGTAGATGACATATAAAATAATACACAATGCAAGGAAGAAAGATTTGTCTACTAATATATTATCCATGAAGCATTTGGGAGAAACAACCTACATTTTAGTAATAAAGATTTATTGAGATAGATCTAAAAGGTTGTTTTTGCTAGAATAAATTAGTGTTCATAACACATATGGCGGAATAAAAAAGATCTAATTTGGGTTTAAAATATACTACTGCAAAAAAAAAAAAAAAATCAAATGAACACATACCCGAATATGAGCTATTGGAGTATAAAGTTCTTCAATATTGTGAAGACTCTACGTGTATCCACACCGAGATCAATCTCTGTTATCAACTCTTTTATGAGTGGAACTCTAAAGAGCAAACTCTGTTTCAACTTTTCATGTTTAAAACTAGGCTTGAACTTTTGTAGTTTTTTCTGTTGTATTTTTCTTTCAGTAGATGTTTCTATTTATAATGTTCAAGAAATATGAATTTGGGCCTTTTTCAAAGAGAGAAAAGGAAAGAAATTATTTAAGATAATTTCGTATCTCTTTATCTTTATAAAAATAAAAGTTATCTCATATCTTTTATTTTTAAGAAGCTTTCTGGTATAAGACAAAGATAATTCACAATTAATCACAAGACTAATTACAATAACTAATCACATGATTTGATCCTGATATGAAGAAATAAAATATTATTCTTATTTTATGAACAACTTTCACATTTATAAAATAATACTCTTTTATATTAATTATATCATTGGTACTAGAAAAGAATATAATAATATTCCACTAAAATATTTATTTGATTAAATTAAATTCTCTAATTTAATTATCAAATAAACTATTTTCTTTTTGCAAAGATTGAAACACTCATTTTTGTGTGACCCCGTAGATTCAATACTAAACTAATAGTAAATTAAACATAATTAATTTACTAATCAAGGTAGGCGTCTAGCAACACTCCTTAACATCCGGATAGCATGAAGTTACATCTTTTACCTTCAAGAACTAATAGAAGAATAATATAATATTTCCTTCCATCATTTACAGCTCAAGGTTAACTATAGAGTACAGTATTATTGTCAAACTCTAATAAGCTAACACATTTAATCAATGAATGACGTAAGAACTCTTTTCTTCTTGCATTCAATCATCCTAACTAAGGTCTTAATTCTATCACAGAGCTCAAACTCATTACCTAGAATTGATGCATTCCTTCTTGATTAATCATTAATTATACAAGTATTTAATCATATTCAATATTCATTCAAGAAGTGCCCTAAGGCATTAGGTGTCCGAAATTAAAACATAATAAATAACTTGTTATTTACTATGATAATCTCAAGTCAAAGGAAACTATTATATTTCTTCTTGAGAACTTCCTATTGACATATCAAGGTAATATTAACTGTTAGGAATTCTCAATTGAGTCAGTTCAATGATGACATCCACATGTACATTATGCAATTTAATAAATGAGATCTATTAATCTTTATCCAATAAAGACCATTACATATATATTGATCTATCTGAATTATTGATATCCTTTTCACAATAATCCTACAATCAAGAAAAATTTAGATTAAAATTATAAGATACTTGTTTCTCATTTTCATAATCACTATTATGATAACAAATCTTTAATTTTAATTAAGGACCTTATCAAATTAACTATTTTATCAAACAATATAAAAATGATAAATAAATAAAAATACTTTATTATTGGAATTAAAATTGATTACATGATGTATTGGATCTTAGGCATACATTATTATTCTTAACAATCTCCCACTTGCCTAGAGCCAATTACTCATGTACTTCATCCCTACTTCCCACTTGTGCTTGTCAAACTCCCTTATGCCAAGTGCCTTGGTGAATGGTCCATCTACCTTTTCAATCTTAATGTCCCTACGTTCAATGATCTCTCTAATCAAGTGATAACTTCGTAAAATATGTTTGGACTTTTGGTGTAATCTTGGTTCTTTTGCTTAAGCGATAGCTCCAGTATTGTCACATAATAGTGGAATCGGTCCTCCTATTGAAGGAACCACACCAAGTTCAGAGATAAACTTTTTCATCCAAACAACTTCCTTAGCAGCCTCACTTGTTACTATATATACTTTGCCTCAGTTATTGAATCTGCCACTGTAGTTTGCTTGGAACTTTTCCAACTTACTGCACCACCATTTGAGGTGAAAACACAACCTGAAATAGATTTGTTATCATCTTTATCTAATGCAAAGCTTGAATCAGTATAATTCTTCAATTTTAATTTAGTTCTTCTCAAGTACTTGAGAATACTCTTAACTAATTTCCAATGTTCCTCACCAGGGTTTGCTTGATATCGACTAACTATACTTAGTGCATAAGTGACATCAAGACGTGTACAAATCATGGTATACATGATAGCTCCCATTGCGCTGACACATGGTACTCTAGTCATGCGTTCTCTCTCTTCATGGTTTTAGGACAATCCTCCCTTCTAAGAGTAACTCTAGTTCCAATTGGCAAATAGCCTCTTTTGGAGTTTTCCATACCTTTTTACAATGGTATCAATGTACATAGATTGAGAAAGTCCAAGCAACCTTTTAGATCCATCTCTATAAATCTTTATTCCTAGAATATAGGTTGGCTTTCCTAAATCTTTCATGGAGAACCGTTCTGATAGCCAAATCTTTGTACTTTGCATTGTTGGTATATCATTTCCAATGAGTAATATGTCATCCACATATAACACTAAGAAAATGATTACATTCCTATTAATCTTTTTGTACACACAAGGTTCTTCCTCATATCTAACAAATCAAAATATTCAATTTTTTTTTAAAGTAAATGATCCAACTTCTGGATGCTTGTTTCAATCCATAAATGGATCGTTGCAACTTGCAAACTTTATTATGATCAGACAAGGATGTAAATTCCTCGAGTTGTGTCATATACACATCCTCTTTTAGCTCACCATTAAGGAAAGTCATTTTTACATCAATTTTCCATATTTCATAATCATAGTATGCTGCTATAGCAAGAAGAATTCGAATTGATTTGATCATTGCTACTGGAGAAAAGGTTTCATCATAATCTATACCTTCCTTTTGACGATATCCTTTGGAAACAGGGTGAGCTTTGTAGGTCTCAACCTTTCCATCTGCTCTAACCTTTGTCTTGTAAACCCATTTACAACCAATTGGTTTTATATTATTTGAAACTTCAACTAAAGTCCATACTTTGTTGATCTTCATTAATTCTATTTTGGATTCCATAGCTTCTTGCTATTTCTTACAATCCAAGCTTCACATAGCCTCTTCATAGCTTCTTGGATCATCATCATCATGATAAACCTCATCTGATGTGTCATATAGGATCGTCAAGTTTAATCTATTAGGTGCACAGTGCACTCGAGTAGATCTTCTAGAAGGCTCATGCATTAGGTTCAAAGGTTGCTAAATTGGCTCTAAGATTAGTTCATTAACATGATCTTGAACTATAGCTGGCTCTTGAATCACAATTGTAGGAAGTGATAACCTTTGTAGTAACTTTAGAACATTAAAGAAAGGTATCTCAGTTTCCATCTTATAGTCCTAAGTGGTTTCATTGGTTAATTGAGTTTCATCAAGCTCAATTTCTTTACCATGACTTCTTCCTACAAGGAATTCCCTTTCCAAAAAAATATCTCCTCTTGCCACAAGCACTTTATGCTTAGAAGGATGATAAAAATAATATCCCATTGTTTCTTTAGGATATTCAATGAATCTACACTTTTTTGACATTGCCTCAAGTTTATTTGTTAGCAATCTCTTGACGTAAGCATGACAACCCCATTCCCTGATGAGTTTGAGATTCAGTTTACACCCTTTCCATATATCATATAGAGTTGTAGAGACTGTCTTTGTAGGAACTTTATTTAGCAAGTAAATTGTTGCTTCTAAAGCATATCCCCATAAGTTGTCTGGAAAATCAGTGAACCCTATCATAGATCTTACCATATCCAATAAGGTTTGACTTCTTCTTTCAGATACACCATTGTTTTGTGGTGTTCTTGGAGGTGTCCATTGTGAAAGTATTCCATTCTCTCTTAGATAGCCAATAAAATCATTACTAAGATATTCTACGCCCCTATCAGATTAAGTATTTTGATACTCTTTCTGGTTTGTTTTTTGACTTCACTGCAAAATATTTTGAACATTTCAAATGATTATGATTTATGCTTCATCAGATATAAGAAACCATATCTAGACATATCATCATTGAAAGTTTTGAAATAAGAATATCCACCTTTGGCTTCATTTTTCATTACCCCACAAACATCTGTGTGAACTAATCATAATAATTACGAGGATCTTTCTCCAATTCCAGTAAAAGGAGATTTAGCCATTTTTCCTTTGAGAGAAGACTCACAAGTTGCATATGATTCAAAATCACAATTATCAAGATAACCTTCCTTGCATGGTTATCAAAATCTCATTTTTACTTGTAGAATCATACAATTTTACGATTCTACAGAGCCTTCGCTAGGGAAATTGTAGGTTGACTCGAAATCAGAGTGGACTCGTTTGAGTCTTCATAGACTCGTGCGATTCAGAGTAGAACCGCGAGTTTGATCCGATTTCACGAGTTTGTTAAAAGGAAAAATGGCATCGTTTACTATGACTCATTTTTCATTCTTCTTCGTCACCCCGTGTCTACTATGCGTCACTTCCGTTCCTCGCTCTCCTCGATCTCCTCGCTTCGCGTTCTGTTGTATCTTCCTCAGTTCTTCCTCACTCGATTCAAGTCATTCCTTCTTGCTCTCCTCGCTTCACGTTCTGTTGTATCTTCCTCGGTTCTTTCGCACTCGATTCAAGTCGTTCCTCCTTGCTCTCCTCACTTCACGTTCGATTATTTCTCCCTCAGTTCTTTCTTACTCGGTGTGAGTCGTGTGACTGCGAAAGTAAAGGCCTTAGCCCTTAGGCAAGGTGCGCTTGCATCTGCGTGGTGGCCACGACGAGCTGGCGACACCACAAACTGTGAAGTGGAAGTTCTCTTTCTGTCTTTCACACTGTGAAGGTGTCTTTCCCTTGGTTTAGATTTTGAATTGTCTTTCCCTATGTTTTAGATTTTGAACTGCGAAGCGGAAGTTCTCTTACCTTAGGTTTTAGATTTTGAACTGCCATGATCAATGTTGTTGTGTATCCGTGTATGTTATTATATCATTTTTAGGTTCTTGCTAAATTTTTAGCTTTTCTGCCTTTTTGGTATTGTTATTGCCTCATTGGTTTTTAGTGTTGTCTTGTCTTTTTGTCCAAAATACAGTATGAATGGAGGGATTAGAGGCTAGTGTTTTATATTTTGTATCACACCAATATATATAATTGAACATTATTCATATATGCTTATTATTATGTATCATTCTGTCGTCTTTATTCTTTATTATTAGTTTGTTATAATGAGTGGAAGTAGATTGGTATGATATTTATAGGTAATTTACTGTTATTTTTTGAAAATATAATGAACACTTATGCAAATAACCAAGAGGGGGTGAATTGGTTTTACCTCAAAGTTTTTAAAATTCCTTTCAAAAATGTTACAGCGGAAGACTTTCAAGAATGATTGTCTCTTTAAAAACAATTAAGAAAACAATTTTCTTCACCTTCACTTTAAGCAATACATTTACCTTTATCAATCAAACCACTCTTGTGTTGTGATCAATCTTGTGATATGAACAAAACTTAATACTTCAAGAATATGATGAACATAAACAGAAATATTCAAACACACAAGATTTATATTGGTTCACCTCTCAGCCCCGGAGGCTGCATCCAGTTTTCTTCTAACCAAACCTTGGTCAGAGTTCCACTATAACAAATATAATATCTTTACCACTTTACAATGATCTCTTTTACCCTCCCTTGGTAGTATTCAAAATCTAAACCTATAGACTTTTCAAAAGATCAAGAACCAGGGATCCCCTCTTAGTTCTTCCCTCTAGAAACCTTTCTAAAAAATGTTTTAAAGACTACAATTTGTTATAAGAACATTCAATACAATCACAACACAAATATCAATAAAAAATAACCAAGCTTATAGTTCAAGAAAGATATCACCTCTTATTCCTTAGTGAATTCAATGAAATGCATGATCTAACCAAACTGAGAAAGTGTGCAAATGATCTTTCTTGATGACTTCTTTAATCAGAAAGCTTGAACAAAACTTCACATCATGTAGACAATGACTAACATATCGTATAAAACTCCATGACTTTTAGCATCTTTTGATTTTCTAATCTCCCTCTTGCCTTTGAGTTTTAAGAACTCTAGAAAGTGATTTTCTCAAAGCTTGTATGGAAACTTCACAAAATATTTCATATCCAAACTTAGTGCAAGTTGTTCTATTTATAAAAAAACAGACTTAATTAACTGTAATCGATTATTTCGTCAATGTAATTGATTATTTTTACTGATGTAATCGATTATTTCAACTAGATAATCGATTAAAGTGTTCATCAGGAATCTGGAAAAATGTCAAGAACAAAATAATCGATTAAGTCACCTTGTAATTGATTATTCTAGATGACCTGAGTTTTCTAATACACATAGATAATCGATTAAATTCCCAAATAATCGATTATCACACACAATGTGAAAAACTCATCAATGCATATTTAATCGATTACGAATATCTGGTAATCGATTAAACCAGATGAAAATGCTTTTGTGAATTATGCAGTGACTCAGATAATCGATTATTCCGTGATGTAATCGATTATCACAGAGCACGTTTATTTCAGTGTTCAACACATTTAATGGATTATGAATCAATGGTAATTTATTAAAATGTTCATAAGGCAATATACAGACCTATTCAGATGCATTTCATTGATTATATCATATATGTAATCGATTAAAATAGTGAAAAATAGTTTTTATAAAAATCTAATTGCCTTTATGACTTAACATCAAATTTCTTATTACCATATGATTAAACATGATTAAATGTATGTATGAATGCATGATTTAATCAAGATAAGTGAGGATTATGAGGCTTTAACTACTTGAACCAAGCTTAAGCAAGAAATTACAAATGCCATCAATTGAGTGGGCATGTAAAACATGAAAACTTGCTTTCTTCATTCTTCTTGATTCCATGTCTTCATCTTCCACATAGTTAACAATCTCCCCCTTTTTTATTTGAGCATGTCAAATACTTAATTGATGGAACATGCCTTTTAGGAAGAGATGTTTATCCTGAAAATTTCTCAGCTTTTGCAAAGACCAAGTATTATATCCAAAACTTGATTTTTACATAAACAATTTCAGCATCCATTCATAACATACAGACACTCATCATTAGTTCAATCATTATTAGCTCCCCCTGAGTTAAACATTCATTCTTATTCCCTTTTATACATTTATCAATTATCAAAATATCAAAGTTTCTACTCCCCCTATTTGGCATACCAAATTAAAAATAACAAAAGTAGACAAAATAGAAAAGGAAATAGATGAAATTCATTAACCATAATCAAGGGAATTACAAAGCATAAGATAAGCAAAGACAAAGAAAACAAAACAAAAATAAAAAGCTTAATCAAACATAACTAAAACACAAAATAAGACTAGAACTAATCCATATCTCTAGATTCATCCCTAAAGATCTTAGACTCTATGTTCTTCATCCTAGTCTTCAATTCTTCCAAAGATGAATTCACTTCATCACTTTGTTCATGATGAAGGGAAAATAATGCATCCATCTTTTGAATCATCAAAGATTCAAACTGAGAATAATGTGATTCAGATGGTGCAGGCTCATCTTGAGCTTCCTCAGCATCTCCCAGCAGATGTCCTTCTTCATCACCTCCTTCTCCTTCTTCCTCAGCCAATGGAACAGGTTGGTCTGCCATTTGCCAACCATAAGGAGTCTTCACCATGCCAAGCTTTGTGAGGTGCTTCTCCTTGATTTGGCTATTGCTTGAGTTGGTATGATCCATGACCTCATTTGACACATCTACTTGAAAGTAGCCAATGAATCTTGAAACCAAAACAGCATAAGGAAAATGATAGTTTACCAATCTTTTAGATTTCTGCATAATTTCTTGAAGGATCAAAATCCAATTCAGCTTGATTCCATTCTTCAAGCCATAGACAACTTGAAGATCATCATCTGTTGCTTGAGCATGATTGGTAGACCTTGGTGTGAGGATGTAGGTGATTATGTAATGTAAAAGCATGTCCTCATGTGTCATGGGACCTGTGCTCAGCCTTAGTCTCAGGTTCATGTAAGGGTCAATGAGCATGCTTCTATATGTCTCCATCTTGTTGTATCCTTCAGCTTCCTCTTCAAATCTCCCATCTCCATCAAAGGAGATACTAGCAACCTCATTTCGAATCTCAGGTGTGATTTCCATTGCAACACCATTGACTTGTGAGAGAATAGTTCCATGCATGGAAATCTTGGAACAAGTATAGAAGACTTTAACTAAGTCAGGATAGAATGTGCCTTTCATTTCAACAAACTTTGTTAGGCCTTGGTTCTCTAACAACTGTGGAAACTGAAATCCTTGTTGGGTAAACCAAGCAAGGCTCAAGAATTTGGGTGGATAGAGAAGCTTGGTAGCATTGAACTGCAAATAGTTCATTTTATCAGCTTCATTGGAAAATCAATGATCAAGTCTATTGGTGACAGGGTTATAAGGCTCGGCTTGTGCTTTCCTTTTGGAGGTTTTGACCTTTTTGGAAGTAGACATGGTAAGGGTACAAATTTGAAGATTAAAGAATGAAAATAACCTTAGGATAAGAGAGTTTCAGAGAGAAATAGAGAATGAGAAAACAGAATATGAGGTGTGAGATATCAACTTCACAAATTCACTATTTATAGGCAAATTGAAGGTTGTGAGCAGTTGAGAATGTGAAAAATATAGTTGTTGTGGCCTTAATAACTCACATAATGGCTTTGATTGCATCAAATCGTGCTTAATAGCAGTTGGGCAGATTCAAAAGCTGTCAGATTCTGCAGTAACCACTAAAATAATCGATTATTTCACTTGAAATATCACTACTCAGAAATGATGTAATCAATTAAAATCTTAGGTAATCGATTATATCAGAGCAAATAGCTTGTTGAAGATGAAGTGTAATCGATTATAATTTGATTTAATCGATTAAGATAGAGTGAAATGGAAATTTCAGACAGGCAAGGCCAGAATAATCGATTATTTCGATGAAGTAATCGATTATTCTAGAGAAGTTCAGATTTCTGGAAAATACACTGACTTCATGTAATCGATTAAACGGTTGATTTAATCGATTATTCCAGAGATAACATGATTTTTCTGGAACTCGAGATGAGAATAATTGATTAATTCGATGATGTAATCAATTACAACAACTTTGACTTGTTTTTAAGAAGCACAGAATGAACAAATAATTGATTAAAGCTTTATGGTAATCGATTATTTCAGTATTTATACACCAAATATTGATTTTATGCAGCAAACAATATGTAATCCTTATATCAATTTGAGTTGCTATTATTCAAGCAATGTCTAATCCATTCATAATCAAAGAAAATAAACATAGAAAGGTCACTTAACATGTACTAGATTCATCCAAAATTCCAAGAATATTTCTTAATGTAAAGAATCTATCCCTATCCAAAGGTTTAGTAAAGATGTCAACCAATTGATTCTTACTATCAACAAACTCAATTTTAATGTTACCTTTTTGTACATGATCTTTGATGAAATGATGTCTTATTTCTATATGCTTTGTCCTGGAATGCATGATTGGATTCTTGGAGATATTTATAGCACTTGTATTGTCACATAGAAGTGGAATTTGTTGAAGTTCTACACCAAAATCTTGGAGTTGTTGCTTCAATCATAAACTTTGAGCACAACAACTTCCAACTGATATATACTTAGCTTCAACTGTTGACAAGGCTACACAAGATTGCTTTTTGCAATGCCAAGAAATTAAAGAGCTTCCTAATAGATGACAAGTACCACTTGTGCTCTTTCTATCCAACTTGCATCCTGCAAAATCAGAGTCAGAGTAACCAATTAAATTGATTGTTGTACCTTTTGGATACCAAAGTCCCACTTTTGCTGTAGACTTTAGATACTTGAAGATTCTTTTCACTATTGTTTGATGAGACTCTTTAGGATTAGCTTGATATCTAGCACATAAGCAAACACTTAACATAATGTCAGGTCTACTTGTTGTGAGATAAAGCAATGATCCTATCATTCCTCTATACTTTGACTCATCAACACTTTTTCCTCTTTCATCTGAATCTAGATAGGTGGAAGTTCCCATAGGAGTTGTTGCAGCTTTGCAATTTTCCATATCAAACTTCTTTAACATTTCCATACAGTACTTTGATTGGCTTAGGAAAGTTCCATTCTTCATTTGCTTAACTTGAAGTCCAAGAAAGAATGTAAGCTCTCCCATCATAGACATTTCAAATTCATTCTGCATACTGGCTTCAAATTCTTTACACAAGGAGTGATTAGTAGAACCAAAAATGATATCATCAACATAGATTTGTACCATAAGTATGTCTTTGTTTTTCCTTTTAATGAACAGAGTTTTATCCACTTCTCCTTTTGTGAATGATTGATCAAGCAAGAACTTACTTAACCTTTCATACCAAGATCTTGGAGCTTGTTTCAATCCATATAATGGTTTTCTTAATCTGTACACATGGTTAGGATATTAATGATCTACAAAACCAGGAGGTTGGTCAACATATATTACTTCATCAATATAGCCATTAAGAAATGCACTTTTCACATCCATTTGAAACAATCTAAAGTTCATCATACATGCATATGCAAGGAGTAATCTTATTGCTTCTAGTCTAGCAACTGGAGCATAAGTTTCATCATAATCAATGCCTTCCTCTTGGTTGTAACCCTTTGCAACCAATCTAGCTTTGTTTCTTATTATGATGCCACTTTCATCCAACTTGTTCCTAAAAACCCACTTAGTGCCAATAGGTGTGTGAGTGGTAGGTCTAGGTACTAGTTCCCAAACATTATTTCTTTTAAACTGATTTAATTCCTCATGCATAGCAATTAACCAATGTTCATCTAATAAGGCTTGTTCAATGTTATTAGGTTCAATTTGTGATACAAAAGCCATAGTGCAACAAAGATTTCGTAAGGAAGATCTAGTTGATACTCCCTTTGACACATCACCAATTATGTTGTCCAATGATAGGTCTCTTGTGGTTCTCCAATCTTTGTGTCTAGGTGTTTTTGCTTCTTGATTTGTATCTTCTAATATTTCTTGTTCTTCCAGCTTACTAGCTTCTAAGTGCTGCTGTCTTTCTTCTTTGTTTTCTGCATCATTGTCACTCAAAACTTTTACTTAAGAAGGGTTAGTTTCATCACATACAATATGTACAAACTCTTCAACACACAAGGTTCTCTTGTTAAAGACCTTATATGCCTTACTTTGCAAAGAATATCCTAGAAAGATAGCCTCCTCAACTTTTGAGTCAAACTTACCAAGATTATCTTTGCCATTGTTTAAAACAAAGCATTTACAACCAAATGCCTTAAAGTGAGAGATGTTTGGTTTCCTCCCTTTATAGATTTCATAAGAAGTTTTCTTTAAAATAGGCCTTATGAGAATCCTATTAAGAGTATAACAAACTGTACTCACAGCATCTGGCCAAAAATGCTTAGGTAATTTTGTTTCATTTAGAAGAGTCTTTGCTCCTTCTTCAAGTGATCTGTTTTTCCTCTCCATAACACCATTTTGTTGTGGTGTTCTTGGAGCTGAAAAATTGTGATTAATTCCAAAATCTTCACAGAACTTTTCAAAGTGTTCATTTTGGAATTCACCACCATGGTCGCTTCTAATTGAAACGATATTACAACCCTTTTCATTTTGAATTACCTTGGCTAGTTTCTTAAAAGTTGAGAATGCTTGGCTTGTCCAAGTGTATCTAGAGTAATCATCAACTATAACAAGTCCATAATAATTTCCTCCTAAGCTCATGGTTCTTGAAGGACCAAATAAATCCATGTGAGGCAATTCAAGAGGTCTAGAAGTAGAAATTGTGGAAAATAAGGAACACTTCACACTTAACCAAGAGGGGGGGTGAATTGATTAGTCTTGGTAAATTAAAATTTCTTTGATGAAAATCAGAGTTTCAAATCAGAGTTTTATTGCCCTTTGGATCTTTATCACAAAATCAAACAATAATCTTTATCACAAAATTAATCCAAGACTTGTTATGCCACAAGAACACACATGCAAAATAGAGTTCACACAAATATAGTTAAATCTGCAGAATTTAAATCACAACACAAGATTTATACTGGTTCACCTCAAAACCTATGAGGCTACATCCAGTTTCTTCTACTCAACTCTAGAGTAAAGTTCCACTATTGTAAATATTATTCTTACAAGTAATTACAAGCTTCTCTTCATCAACCCTAGATGAAGTTCAGAGATCTAAAACTCTATTAGATCCTTAGAAGCCACACCCACACTGAGAACACTACTCAGCTGTCCTTGGAGAAACCCTATCTCCACTTGGAGAAACACTATCTCCACTTGCAAGAAAACCTTCTTACAATAGAGTCAACAATTACAAAGTTACTGCAGAAAACTAAACATTTACAAAGAGCTAGGAAAGAATTCACCTGATGATCCAAGAATGAAATGCATATGAATGAAAAACCTCAGGTTGAATGCAAACCAATTATGCAGAAGTGCTTTCCTAAGCCTTTGTGACAGAACAAGCTTTCTTCACTAACACCTTAGTGACCCATGAATGAATCAATGGAAGCAAGACTCAATGAACCCAAAATTTGCCTTTGTGAAACTTTAGAAAGCTCAGAATATCGAAAATTTTTAGTTCAATCTCAATCTCTGTTCGTTATTGATCACAAGAAGCAAGGATTCAATTTATAGTAATTTTCGTAACGGAATTAATCGATTAAAAACGCTCCCCACGCTCCTGTAATCGATTAAACCGACCTTTGGTATACTCAGGAGTTCAGTAAACAGGTCAAATAATCAATTAACCCATCGTGTAATCGATTAAACCAGATTGAGCAAAAATGTGTTTATGTAAAATAATCGATTACGGTCTGCAGTAATCGATTAAGCCAGACCTATGTACAAATGATGTTTATGAAAGATGATCGATTACATCCCTTGGTAATCGATTAAGCCAGTGTGAGTGCAAAACATGATTTGAACTAAATAATCGATTACAGTCAGTGGTAATCGATTAAGCCAAAGTGACTGTATTTTCCAAACAAGCATGTAATCGATTACGATACTATAGTAATCGATTAAACCAGTTACAAGGCTAATTTCTAAGTATGCTAAGATTCATATAATCGATTAATCCGATGGAGTAATCGATTAAAGTGTTCATGTTTGATTTTCAAGAAAGCTTATGAACAAAATAATCGATTCACTTGAGGCAGTAATCGATTAAAGCAGTACTAGGTTGTTTTTTCAAAATACTTGGCTTTTTCTTAAGTTTCAAATCAATTACTTAAAATCAATATGATGCAATGCTTGTATGATATATGAATGATATGTATTCAAAGCTTGGATCACCATAGTGCTTTCTTTCCTTTTACATTAAATCACAAGCTTCAATCATCATTCTTTGAGCCATGTTGAAAGCCAAAACATCCAAGCCTTATTGTTACTTGATTCTTCACTTGAATCTTCATGCAGCTCTCCTTCAAATCAACAGAAATCATATTCTTACTTTGAAAAGAGTTTTAGTTTGCTTCCCTCTTTGACATGCTTCACAAATTTTATCCTTTTCAAACTTAAGCTTAGGTAGACCAATTACTAAGTCTTTCCTAATTAACTTGTTAAGATGATGCATGTTTATATTTGATGTTCTTCTATGCCATAACCATGTTTCATTCACTTTACTCATCAAGCAATCAGTTTTATGTATGAATGAATGGTCAATAGACAAGACATAGATATTACCCTTTCTCTTACCAATGTGTGTCACTTTGCCATTTTTATCATCATGTATCAAGCAAGTCTCATTGTTGAAGATGACTTTGAAACCTTTATCACACAATTGACTAATACTAAGTAAATTGTGTTTCAGCCCTTCAACATAAAATTCCCTTGCCCAATTATTCTACCTTTATTATTGTTCCCATATGTAACATATCCTCTTTCTTCAAGTACAACATTTGTTAGCATGGATATGTCTCCTGTCATGTGTTTAGAGCATCCACTATCTAGGTACCAAATTGAAGATTTTGCTCTAAGACACACCTGCACAAATCAAATTAAAAAGAGAAATAGGGTCCCCAATTTAAGTTGGGTCCAAAGGGGTTAGTTTGCTTTCTTTCTTTTCTCAACCCATATACATTCACCATTAGGAACATAAAATCTTCTAGCAAAGCACTTGTATGATGTGTGACCTTTAAGCATACAATAATTGCAAGTAAGAGATTTTGATGTTCTAGCTTGAGTAAATCTATTGTAGTTATTTGATTGATTGTGCTGCATATGATATTTATGTTTTTGTGGTACAAACACAAGCTTATTTTGGGTTCTGGCTCCATGTTTATATCCCACACCATAAGTATCACCAGCAAATTTTTGCACACTTAGTAACTCATCTAAGTTGCATTTGCCTTTGTGATATTTTCTTAGCAAATCAACCAAATAGTTATTTTCAGTTTGTAAGCACGTGTTTTCTTTTCCTTTACTCAGCTTATAATCATCAAATTCTTTTTACAATTCATTATATTCATCAGCCTTAGAGTTGGCTAAGGAACATGAACATCCTTTCTCTTTGTAACTTGAGAAAAGCTTATCATGATCTTCTTTCAATTTACAAAGCACTTCTTGTAATTCAACAAGTTTGGATACATGCCATCTTAGATCACTCTTAAGCTTGTTGTTTGCTTTTGCTATCTTTTGAGCTTCTAAATGCATCTCATGAAATGCATCAACTACATTCTCAAATTCAGAATTTACCTCTGATTTTGTACTTGATGATTCATCTTCTTCATTAATGGTAGATGTAAGGCATAGGTGAGCTTTAACTTCTTTTTCAGAAGAGAATTCGGAACTTGTTGATTCATTATCCTCCCAAGCAATGTAGGCCTTTCTAGGCTTTCCTTCCCTTCTAGATCTCTTCTCAACTTGTGGCTTCTTTGATAATGAGGGACAATCTGATTTTATATGACCTTGCTTTCCACATTCAAAGCAAGTAATCGAGGAGGAGTTGTTGTTCTTGTTGGTGTTGTCATTTCTTTTCTTTTGAAATAGTTGCTTTCTGCCTTTATTCTTCCTTAGAAACTTGGAAAACTTTCTTACAATGAGATTCATATTCTGATCATCATCATCTTCACTTGAACTATCATCTTTTTCTATCTTTGAAGGTGCAACTTTTAATGCAATGCTCTTATGCTTTTTATCTGCATCTTCACCATTTGTTAGTTCAGATAATTCAAGCTCATATTCTAAAAGCTTACCAAACATAGCTTCCATAGACATTTGTGATAAATCCTTTGATTCTTTAATGGCTGTGACTTTAGGTTGCCAATCCCTTGTTAGACATTTGAGAATTTTGATGTTCAGCTCTTCTACATCAAAAGTTTTTCCTAGTCCAAGCAAGTGATTCACAATGTGGGTGAATCTTGTTTGAAGCTGTGAGATGTTCTCATCATCTCTCATTTTGAACATTTCATATTCATGAATGAGAGTGTGCTTCCTTGATCTTCTATCATCATTAGTTCCTTCATGTGTTACTTCAAGTAATTCCCACATTTCTTTGGCACTTTAGCACCTAACAGTCCTGAAAAATTTATCAAAAGATAAAGCAGAAGTTATCATATTTTTTGCTTTGAAATCATATTGAACCATTTTCTTTTCTATTTCTGACATTTCATCCCATTCTTTTAGTATTCTTTTGCCATCAACAAGCTTGGTTGGAATGAAAGGACCTTTCTCAATACAATTCCAAGCACCCGGGTCATTTGATTGGAAAAAAGATTTGCATTCTGTTCTTCCAAAAGTTAAAATGTTCCCCTTCAAATAAAGGTAATCTATTCAATGAGGCTCCCTCTTTGAAAGTTATTTGATTAGTATTCATTGTCAATGATTTTAGAAAGATCTTAAGCAAATTATAAGAATTAGCTCTTGATGCCAATTGAAAATATAATGAACACTTATGCAAATAACCAAGAGGGGGGTGAATTGGTTTTACCTCAGAGTTTTTAGAATTCCTTTCAAAATGTTACAGCGGAAGACTTTCAAGAAGGATCATATCTTTAAAAACAATTAAGAAAACAATTTTCTTCACCTTCACTTTAACCAATACATTTAACTTTATCAATCACACCACTCTTGTGCTGTGATCAATCTTGTGATATGAACAAAACTTAATACTTCAAGAATATTATGAACATAAACAGAAATATTCAAACACATAAGATTTATTCTGGTTCACCTCTCAACCTCGGAGGCTACATCCAGTTTTCTTCTAACCAAATCTTGGTCAGAGTTCCACTATAACAAATATAATATCTTTACAAGCTTACAATGATCTCTTTTACTCTCCCTAGGTAAAATTCAAAATCTAAACCTATAGACTTTTCAAAAGATCAAGAACCAAAGATCCTCTCTCTGTTCTTCCCTCTAGAAACCTTTCTAAAAAAAGCTTTAAAGACTACAATTTGTTATAAGAACATTCAATACAATCACAACACAAATATCAATAAAAAAATAACCAAGCTTATAGTTCAAGAAAGATATCACCTCTTATTCCTTAGTGAATTCAATGAAATGAATGATCTAACCAAACTGAGAATGTGTGCAAATAATCTTTCTTGATGACTTCTTTAATCAGAAAGCTTGAACAAAACTTCACATATGTAGACAATGACTAACATATCATATTAAACTCCATGACTCTTAGCATCTTTTGAATTTTTAATCTCCCTCTTGCCTTTGAGTTTTAAGAACTCTAGAAAGTGATTTTCTCAAAGCTTGTACGAAAACTTCACAAAATATTTCATATCCAAACTCAGTGCAAGATGTTCTATTTATAAAAAAAAAAAAAACAAACTTAATTAACTATAATCGATTATTTTGTCAATGTAATCGATTATTTTTACTGATGTAATCGATTATTTCAACTAGATAATCGATTAAAGTGTTCATCAGGAATCTGGAAAAATGTCAAGAACAAAATAATCGATTAAGTCACCTTGAAATTGATTATTCCAGATGACCTGAGTTTTCTAATACACATAGATAATCGATTAAATTCCCAAATAATCGATTATCACAGACAATGTGAAAAACTCATCAATGCATATTTAATCGATTACGAATATCTGGTAATTGATTAAACCAGATGAAAATGCTTTTGTGAATTATGCAGTGACTCAATGATGTCACGTTGTCGACACGCACCAAAACAATTTAACTACGTTAATTCTGTAGCACAGGATTAACCTAGGTCAACTCAGAGACACAATCAATATGGTTCTAGCTTCAATTCACGAATAACGGTGAGGGGGGAATTTTATCAAACAGTTTGTGTGCGTAAGTAAAACTTGCAAAAATGTAAACTAAAATTAAAGAGCAACACAGAAACTAACAGAATTCAAAAGAAGTAATGTCAAGAAGAATTAAAGCATCAACCCAATTCACCTCACCAAGCAATTCGAATCATCATTGTTCTCAAAAATTTATCCTATTATGAAAGTTCATTCAATCTCATTAGAAGCAACTCAATCGACTTAACCCCTAAATTGATTGAAACCACAACCCTAACTGAAATATCATCCAATTAATCTGTGATTAATATTCGAAATTAGGAAATGAATCCATAACCTAATCCGTTTTCAATCCTAAACGCATTCATAATCATGAAAACAGAACATTCTAAAAAACTCAAATTAGGAGATGAACATTCACATAGGATTCAAAATACTAAATCAGAACTCAAATTCTCCTTGTGCTTGGGTTGGATCCTTGAATTGATTGAGGATTTAGCCTTCCATGATCATCATCAGTGAAAGACCCATGGAATTATTGCATGAGAATGGAAGAACAGAAAAACAAAAATGAAGAACAATGAAGAACAAGCAAGAACATTTGAGAGAAAATGAAAAACAAGGGTTTGATTCTAAAAACTAAAGGAAAGAAAAATAAAACTTGTTTATTGAAATGTAAAGAGAGTGTTGTCCAAGTTTCACTAAAGTCACTAATATATGTAGTGACTGAGTTCTGAAAATAAAAATGGGCCACAAACAAACCCAACAATCTAATTATTTGCTATTTACAACCATGAAAGTCAAATTCGTAGCCCAAAATTACAAGTGCAAAGGTGCTAACTTCAAAACTTAAAATGACCCTCTAAATGACATAATTGGCCTCTGGCTATTTCTAGCAAACTTGTAGATCGTTTTGTTATCTTTCCAGGGACTCCTAGAATGCTCCATTCGGAGATCAGTAACACCCTATAGGTCCTGCACAAGTCAGAACGTCAAGTGAGCAAAAATCCGAAAATACGCAACAATTAGCAATTAAGCCCACTTACTTGCCTAGGCCTAGAAACTGAATTAGAATAGGAAAATAAAGGTCCAAGAGAGGTCAAATAAGCTAAGAAGGATAACAAAATTCTCAACTAAAAGCACTCTACCACTCAGATAATCGATTAGTCCATGATGTAATCGATTATCACAGAGCACATCTATTTCAGTGTTCAGCACATTTAATCGATTATGAATCAATGGTAATTGATTAAAATGTTCATAAGGCAATATGCAGACCTATTCACATGCATTTAATCGATTATATCATATATGTAATCGATTAAAATAGTGAAAAACTGTTTTTATAAAAATCTAATTGCCTTTATGACTTAACATCAAATTACTTATTACCATATGATTAAACATGATTAAATGTATGTATGAATGCATGATTTAATCAAGATAAGTGAGGATTATGAGGCTTTAACTACTTGAACCAAGCTTAAGCAAGAAATTACAAATGCCATCAATTGAGTGGGCATGTAAAACATGAAAACTTGCTTTCTTCATTCTTCTTGATTCCATATCTTCATCTTCCTCATAGCTAACATTTTTGTTTCAAGTAGACTCTTACGAGTCTACGGAGCTCTTTTTCTCTTTTAGAACTAGAAGAAACATGTAGAATCGAGTTATGATTCACATCAGGTAAGACATAAATGTTGCATTGGAGAAAACCATTCACATACAAATCATCATCACGATAAATTGAGCAAATGTGATTACTAAAATTAATGCAAAAACCTTGCTTGTCCAACATAGAAATTGAAATAATGTTTGAAACAAATTTCTGAACATGATAACAATCCTCTAACACTAGTACTTTGCCAGTGGGCATTATTGAAAAACCAAATCCTAAAGCTAAGGCAACAACATTTTATCTATTCCCTACTTGAAGACTGATTCCTCCTTTCTTCAACCATCTACTTATCTGCATCCCTTGCAACGTATTGCAAATGTTAAAGCTACTGCTTGTATCTAATACCCACATTGCATAATCAATGACAATTAAAGATATCATGAAAACATCTTTCATCAATGTCTCACCTTGTTTCTTGTTGTTCAAAAAATGAAGATACTTGCAGTTTCTCTTCCAGTGTCCTTTCTCCTTACAGAAGAAACACTTAGCATCACTTTGGTCAGTCTTGATCTGGTTGTCCTTGGGTTTGGTCACCCCACCCTTAGTTCCAAAAGGCTTCCTTTTTCGTGCATATTTTCCTTTACCTTTCCTTTTGGAGTTCTTTCCAACTATTATAACAATTCCCTTTTTCTATTCAAAAGCAATTTGATTTTCATGATCAATCAGCAAATTCAGCATCTCATGCATGTCACAATCCATTTTGTTCATGTTGAAATTCATAATGAACTTGAAAAAGTATCAAGGAGAGACTGCAGAATCAAGTCTTGAGAAAACTCTTTCCCAATTTTACATTTTGACTTCTCAAATTGCTCTATCAGATCAATCATTTTAAGGACGTGTGGCCTAACTTGAGCATTTGCAAGCATTGTGCATTTGAACAAAGTCTTAGATAACTGATATTGTAACACCCTGTGTGCACCCGGTGTATTAACATTATAATTTATCAGATTAGCGCTTAAACACTTTAATTAAAACCTTTTGCGGAAGCATAAACGAAAACCATATTTCTTGATTACATTATGTATGGAACATAGAGCATGATATCATAAACAACACAAGCCCCTGCTGATCCAGAACCACATAAACATAACTATAGGCAGATAACACAACTAACTCAATAGATATAACAGGAGGAAACATCAATACATAACATAAACTGGTTATGTACATATACATAATCTGACGCTCGAAGTGTCTATACAAAAAGAATAAGCATCCGAGTGCTTCTGATCTCACAGATCCTTCCTCACACGAAGGTATACATAACATGTACAATACAAAAGAAAAACATGTGTCCACACACACATCTTCCCTCTACAGGGGTACAATACATAATAAACAAAACGGAGCCTCCCAGCTCTCCCTGCTGCCACACGGCCAAGTAGATCCCGTCTCTACTGGGGCCTCCCACCCTGAGACCGCTCCTCTCTGCCAGAAGAGTCACCTGAAACAACATAAGCCCCACACGGGGTGAGATATACATCTCAATAAGCTCAGGGTCCTTGGAGGCATCTCCTCCACCCTGGCTCACTTTCCATGACACAAGTCATCAGACATCACAAACATACTATCCTCTCAGCCCGGCCTCCCGGCCCTCATAATAATACAAGCAAATCATCTTGCTCTATGTACGGTGGATCAACATCAACACCAACCTTAGTGTGAGACCGGAACTCACACCCGTGCCATCCCATCGGGAGCTACCCCTTACGCATGGACGCACGTATATGGTACCTCCGAGAATAGGCTTCAACCGCGACGGGACCACCTATCTCTTGGTTTTAAGGGATCATCATCACCCTGGGATATCATCAACCATGAGCAAACCAAACTAGGAGGTGCGCTCTTCTCCTAGGGAGGTCCGTATCTATCTAACTGGCCAGAAGATCTATCAACAGGTATCATACAAGCATAGATACAAGCATACATATCATTATGAGTAATGCAACAACCATCAATGCATGCGTCATGAATGCAACCATCACTCCCTCGGAGTATGGTGGAGCACAAGCAGTGGGAAACATCCCCAAGGGACCAAGAACTTACCTGGCAAAGCCGAGCTCTGCAGTTCTCTCCCTGCTCTGTGGCCTACGCCACTGACACCCTCGATGTCACGTCCTAACAAGGCATACAAGTACATATCAATCATTAAGCAATCACACAAGCATAAGCATATAGCACGGTTCTCAACCGTCGCAATGAAAGGAACCTCAGTCCTTTCCAAAACCACAAGTCCTCTCTAACTTAAGGTTAGCCATCTCATAGACCCTCAGCGATCCATCTTGGCCTAGCCAAAGCACTAGAGTCTTCACAAGACTCGGTACAAGCCAACACAAAGAGCTCAAAGCTCTATAAGACCAAAGGCTCAAGGATTCACATATGGCTTGAACGGTTCTTTTCACACACAAGACACCGTTCCAAAAGCCTTTTGAGCACATCAAAACCATATACCAAGGCTCTTGCATGTCACAACATAGCTGTTAGCGATTTAATACGCTCGCACTACGGAAAGTGCACTGATCGTTTCAAGTAATAAAATAGGTAAGTGAGTATCGTTCTCCACAGGGATTGGGGTGAAATTCACAGTAATGAGGAATCAATGTGATTGAAAGTAAAATAGAAAATGTTGAAAGAAATTGTTGTTGATTGATTGGTTGTTGAGTAAAAACAGAAATTAAATAAATAGTAAATTAAATCAAGAAGTTACCAATGGAAGAGTAATTGTGGTCAGGCGCAATCCCCTTTGATTCCTACCTCATTCTCTTGACCGGTTTATTAATTTAATTTACACAAATGATAAATCTCTCCTAATATCGTAAATCCTAAATTATTAGCAACTTATCTCTTTAATTCGATCGAGAATCCTAATCGCTTAGCAATCCTATCAAACTAAGCATTTAGAGAATATATCATAAGGGTTTCTTGTTATGATTGTTCAGAAAATAAGTCTTTTCTAGATTAGTTAATCCCTAATCCCTTAGTGAATTAACCCTTTAACCTAAATCGAAAACCTAATTCCTTAGTGAAATCTATCAGTTTAAGCATTTAAAAGACCATATCATAATTTCTGCAGCCACGCATCCCTATCCCTAGGTGATGAACAACTGTTACTCTAAACAGGTCAGAAACTAGAACCCCAACGTCCCCATTACGAATCCTAATCCTCAATACTTAAGTGAAGTGATCAGTTCCAAATAAGAATAGAAATTAAGAATAGAATAGAATAAAACAATCAAAACATTATTATTCAATACCAGTCAAATTACAGAGGAGTTTACATCAGTTCGTGGCCTTCCCACAATACAAGATTTAGCCTGCCATAGGCTTCAAGAAGATCAAAGCTGTTGAATAATACATGACTGTGCTGAAACCCTACCCTTGATTCTTAATTTCCAGAGGTTTAGAATGATGGAATATGGTTTTTAGAAGAATAATGGATGATTTTCTTCAGTCCTCAGAGGCTTTGTATTTATAGAATGATTTAATTACAGTAATAAAGCCTAAAACAGTGCTCAATCCCAAAACAGATAAGTTAAATAAGGAAACAGGATCTTTTCCACGCGGTCCACGCGGAGTCCCGCGCGATCCGTGCGGCATCTTAGAGCTGAATGGCCTGATACTAAACTTCTGGCGCTGGTGGCGCGGCTTTGGCACGACCCGCGCGGTGGCTTCGAATGAATGGCACTACTCGTGTGGCTATGGCGCGATTCGCGTGAGGTCTTCGAGTTGGCAGGTTGGCTTTCTAGCATCTGGCGCTTCGAGTTGGCAGGTTGGCGGTTCGAATCTGATGCTTCTTATTTTGCACTTGGCGCGATTCGTACGGGATCTGGCGCGATCCGCACGAGACCTTGAACTCAGTTTTCTTCTTTTCTTGCCTTGAACTTCCTTTTTTTAAGCCTGAAATGCACAATTGTGTTAAATTGAGTTTAAAACAACAAAATAATAAAACTTAACAAATTCTAATCTATTTTCTAAATTATTTAACTAAATTATAACCTAAAACTAGCCTAAAACTAAGATGTGTTTGCAACACATCAATAGCCAAGCAACTCAGCATGCCAACTAAGCATGCATTATATAGAGCCAAGAATCAAAGTTCACCAAACTAACATCTAAGACCTAATCCTTCATCCTCACAACATTCTAAACACATGTTTCTAAAGGACCCAAGGCTAATACTAGCTCTATCACAAGTGGGTCACTATTCACCCAAAACCCCAACTTACAAATCAACCGGTGAATCTCGAGTTTCTTACCTCAATGATGACAAGAAAGGCCCAAAGATGACTCCCCCAAGCTCGGGTGTCCATGAATCGCCGTTGTTCCTCGTCGAACTCGAGTTCTATGAACTTCCCTTGAGAAAGGGATTCTCTGATCAAGGGGTTTTTGGAGAAATAAGTGAAGGATTCAAGCTCACTAGAGGTTTCTCACTAGTTTGGTGTTTAAAGGAAGTGATTTGGGTCAACTATGGTGAAGAAGTGAAGCTTGGAGCTTCAACAATGGAGGTGGGGCACTGGAGGAAGAAGAAAGGAAGGTTTTTCCTTCTGAAATCGCGACTTTCCCCCTTTTATAGTGGTCCTGTCAGAGCTGTCGCGCTGATCACGCCAGCTCCCAGAAACCATGGCGCCATCCGCGACACTCCCGCGCCAACAGCGCCAAGCTCCAGAAACTATGGCCCAAACCGCGCCACCACGGCGCCAACCGTGCCAACCTTCAAGGATGGACAGGTCCTTTGGGTTGTCTCGTGTCACTCGCGCCAACCTGGCGCCTTTGGCATCCACCCCCAGAACATCTGGCGCCACTCGCGCCATCCTCCAGTGGGTCTGGCGCTACTCGCGCCTAAACCAGTGTGCATGGCGCTGATCACGCTACACCGGTGCTACCAGTGCCACACCTCTGCACTGGTTTTCTGCAGAAAAACCGTGGCGGTATCCGCGTGAAGCCCACGCCATCCGCACCAGGACTCAAGGTCATTATAGATATCTTGCAGTCTTGCTCTGATTACCATACATCTTCTTAAGATAATTGATGATTTCATGTGGATCCATATCTTTATGTTGCCTCTAGAGTTCTGAACTCATTGATGCCAAAATAATTCATCAGGCACTAAGGGTTTGTTCCAAATACTTTTGATAAGTATTGGAAGCCTCAACATTATTTGTTGAATATATTTAATATATGTACAAATAATATTATGTTCACATACAAGTCCAATAAGTAAATGCATGGTAATATGGGTCCATATGGACTGGAGCCCAATAGCTTGTTATATCACTAGGGTTCTCCCTACGCTGGAGGTAACACTATTGAATATTCCACATTTGATGTCCCTTGGTGTAATACTTCAAGCACCCAACACTAAACCCTTCTTTCTCAAACCCTTTACCTCCAACAATCTTGAAGTATTAGCTTCGTGTATTGGATTTGAGCGAGTAAGGTGTTGTTTCGAAGATCTCATCGAGAGGAACTCAAGGGTGTGATCACTTTCGTGTTTCGATGAAAGGATTGATCAGGATCTGAGTTTGAAAACTCTGTCACGTCAACCTTTGAATCCAGATCCCAAAAATTTCAGCCGATTTCATGAGTTTAAACCATGTGGGTTTTGTTCTACTCGTTGAGATGATCATTTTGACTGGTCATTTGCATAAAACGGATGTCAGACAAAGGAGATATAATTGTTGGAAGTTTTTGTAGTTTTCAGGTGACTGGTTCGTTTTCCGGCAAACTTTTCTGACGAGTTTTCAACAAGTCTTTGACCACTAAAAATAGTTATTTCTAAGGATTTTAAGCGTTCCAGATTCATTTTTGTGGTCAGATTTGACAAATTTCACCTCTATAATATTGTTTTTTGAAAAGTTAGAAGATTTGGTATACTATGGAGAATTTTAAGACTGACATGCACATACTAAAAGAACAGATAGGGATGGATGAATTAAAAAGGTATATTCATATTGAAGATCAAAACATTTGTAGGAAGAGTTTGGAACAAGTAGGACAACAAAAGTCAGTTGCCAACTTAGTTTCACATTCCTACAAATCTAAAAAAAAGTCCAAGTCACCAAAAGGTGAATCCTCTTCATAGTTAGAGGCCAAAAAGAATGTCTTCAAGAAGAAGAAGGGCAAGTGCCATAACTGTGGAAAGTGGGGTCACTGGACAATAGAGTGTAAGCTACCAAAGATGTCAAAGAACAAAACACCACAAAATGAGGCTAATGTGCTAATTAGTGAATCTAAGCCTCAAGCCTTCATTGGAATGATGAATAATGGAAAGGCCAGTTTCTCTTCTGAGTGGTGGTTGGATAGTGGTGCTACCTGTGATGCAACAAATGATGACAATTTACTCAATGAAATCAAAGACACCATGGAAAATTGTAATGGTGGTGAGGCAAAGGTGACTCATGTTGGAACTGCTAATTTGGTGCTTTCTTCAGGTAAGTTACTAACTTTGAAACATGTTAAAGTAGTACCTTTACTTAAAAAGAATTTGATATCTACGAGTTTACTTGATAAAGCCGGTATTTCTTTTTCAACTATGAATGGTAGAGTAACTTTATCTGTTAACTCATGTTACTTTGGTTGTGCATTTACGATTAATGGCATGTATAGATTAAGTTTAGATATTGATAGCATAAACCATGTTAGTTCTACTTTGATTGACCCAAAATTATTACATAATAGACTTGGACATGTTAACTATAGGAAAATGCAGCATTTATCTAAAACTCACAACATTCCATTAGATACTTCTATTCAATTTGACAAATGTTAAGTGTGTGCACATACTAAGATCACTAGAAAACCTTTTAAGTCAGATTCTGAAAGCACAACACTTCTTGAGCTAATACATTCCGATCTTTGTGACTTTAACAACTATGTTACTTGAGGGGGTCGGAAGTACCTAATCACTTTCATAGATGATTTTTCTAGATATTGTCATGTTTATTTGTGGAAATCGAAAGATGAAGCTTTTGAAAAGTTAAAGATTTTTAAATCTAGAGTTGAAAATCAACTTAATTTGAAAATTAAGAGGTTCAGGAGTGATAGAGGAGGATAATATACAATGAATAGGTTCAAGGAATTTTGTGCTTTAGAGGGCGTAATACTTGAAACTATTGCTCCTTACTCACCCCAATCAAATGGTGTTGCCAAGCGTAAGAATAGAACTTTAAACAAAATGCTAAATTTTATGTTACTTACAACTGGCATACCTTCCTCCTATTGGGGAGAAGCTTATTTAACTGCTAATCACATCTTAAATAGGTTGTCACACTCTAAATTATTTAAGACGCCTTATGAGATATGGCACAAACGTCCTTGTAGATATGATACCCTTAAAACTTGGGGTTGTGTTGCCTATGTAAGGATACAAGATCCTAAAAGGCCTACGGTGGGACCTAGAACCACTACTTGTGTATATCTAGGTAGTGCATAAGATAGTGCTGCAGATAGATTTTTGGATCTATCTACTAACACAGTGATAGAATCTAGATATGCATAAATCTTTGAGTATTTGTTAGAAATCTTGACTTGAAGGTTTTTGGATCTACAGATATGATTTCGGAATCTCCTGTAGAATTTGTAGCTTGTCCTTCTGACACTAATCTCACACAACTAGCTATTGAACCAATTACAGTTAGAAAATTTACAAGAGATAAAGTTTCTAAACTTTTTTGTGAGGACTTTGTCACTTACCATATAGAGGATGATTCATTCTCTGATCAAGAAGCAATGAGATCTAGCGAATCTTTACTGTGGGTAGAAGCCATAGATGATGAAATGAGTTCTTTGCAACAGAATCACACTTGACAGCTAGTCAATTTGCCAAAAGGGGCTAAGGCTATAGGCTATAAGTGGGTATTAAAGAAGAAATTGAATAGTGACGGATCAATAACTAGATATAAAGACGTTTAGTAGCTAAAGACTTTAAACAACAGAGTGGAAAAGACTTTTTTGACGTTTATTCACCTGTAAGTCATTTGTCAACTATAAGAATTATTTTTGCTTTGGCATTTATTGAACACTTTGTAGTGCATCAAATGGATGTAAAGACAACTTTCTTAAATGGAAAGTTAAATGAAGAAATCTACATGTAACAACCTGAAGGGTATGTCATGAAAGGCCTTGAGAAAAAAGTTTGTAAATTGAAAAAATTTGTGTATGGTCTTAAACAAGCACCTAAGATGTCGCATCTTAAGTTTGACAAAGTGGTAAAGAGCTATGGCTTTCAGTCCAGTTATTCAGATAAATGCCTTTACTATCGTTTCATGTCAAATAAGATAGTCATCATATGCTTGTATGTTGATGACATGTTAATTCTTGGCTCCGATCATTCTATAGTGAGTGATGTGAAAACCACTTTAGCTAAAGAATTTGACATGAAAGATCTTGGTATAGCTAATACCATTCTTGGTATGAAAGTAATCTTTTAAAGGCAAGTTATCTCCCTTAGTCAAACTCAGTATATTGAGCAGCTACTTTCCCTAGGGATACAGTGAGTGTAAACCGAGTGAGACACCATATGATTATAACAAAAGATTGAGTCCTAATGAAGGGACTAGTGTGGATCAGTTAAAGTACTCAAAACTGATAGGTAGTCTCATGTATGCTATGAGTTGCACTAGACCTGACATAGCCTTTTCAGTTGCCATATTGAGTCGTTTCACTAATAATTCTAGTAAAGAGCATTTGGATGTTCTCAATAGGCTGATGAGATACCTTAAAGGTACTAAAGATTATGCTCTATGTTATTCTAGTTATCCTTCAATTGTGGATGGATATTCTGATGCCTAATGGTGTTCTAAAATTGGAAATAGGAAATCCACCAGTGAATATGTATTCACTCTAGGTGGAGCTGATGTTACTTGGAAATCCAAAGGACAAACTTGTATTGTGTTGTCATCAATGGAATCAGAACTTTTTTCTTTAGCCTCAATTGGTGAAGAGGCAGAGTGGATAAAGAATCTGATTATGGATATTCCTTTGACTCAGGTAAAGATTAATTCTTTAAGTTTATTTTGGGATAATCAAGCAGCGGTCCAAGTTATAAAGAATGCTCTCTTTAATTCAAAGAGAAGACGTGTGAGACTAAGACATGCATTGTTGAATTATCTGATCACCTTGATCGATGTGAGATCGAAGGATAACATGGTCGATGCTCTCACAAAAGGTTTTCCTAAAGATCGATTATTCAAAACAATAGGGAAATGGGGTTAAAGACTATGTAGACAAGTTTTAATTATCATTTACTTACCTTTAATTGTGTTTTGAATTATCGAATCCTTCTTTGCTGGCCAAATGATAAGCACAATTTATTTGTTTCATCGATGATCGTGGTTGCTAACTATTTTGAAAAGGGTGAGTTATCTCATTTCAAACTTGATGAGATGATTTTAATAAGTTCTATCTAGGAAGCTTGTGTCATTCCAAAGTTGATGATACAATCCTACCAGGTTGGCTTATCCTTTTGGTTAAATGATCTCATTCCAAACTTGATGCTAGATTATTTGACTTTAAGGAATTAGTTACTGTGATATTCCAAATTGACACAGAGAAATAGTTGATTATATAAGAAGCCTATTGGTCTTGTTCTTAATTGAAACTTGACATTACAAGACTAGGTTATTGTAAGTGACATGACTATTAGTCTTATTCAATGAAATGAGACAATTGTTACTCTTATAAATAAACTTAGGTTGATGACTCTTTATAACTTAAACTATTTAGGTCTTGTTCATAATTTATGAAACTGGCTTGATGCATATGAACATGATATTATGATGCTTTATGACATTGATATATATGTTCTTCTTTGCCTGATGATATAATGCTAAGTTCTTTTAGTAGAAATAGACATTTTTAGTAATTTATTCAAATGATTGAATTCATGATAATATGAAATTCATATTTGACATTCTTCAGGGGATGGCAGAGATGAAGGAGAGCTTAATAAGTGGGATCTTGAGGAGGACGACCAGCTTGATATATGAATATATCATTTAGAGTAGTAGGAAACTTGACAGCTGTAAGACCCTGACTTCTGGCGCGGACGGCGTGAGATGCCGCGCGGATAGCGCCAGAAGCCTGATGAGAAAACCAAGTATAGGGTGTAGCACCATGGCCACTAGAAGATGGTGCCAGGGGCGCCATGGCCACGCCAATAGCGCCAAAGGTTCTGGAATCTGGCGTGGGGTTGGCGCTGGGAGCGCCAGGGTGGCGCTGATGGCGCCACAGTTTCTGCAGCTGGCGCGGATCGCGCAGAAAGGTCGGTGCAGACTGTTTTAAAAGGAGGCTCGCTTTTTCTGAGGGAGAAACACTGTTTCTCTTCCTCCTTGAGCCTTTCCTCCATTGCTGGACCTTCCCAAGCTTCCATGACCTTGTTTTGAGACCCAAATCCCTTCCTGAACGTCTTAAACCCCCTAGAAACCAAGTGCGAGCGAGAATCCTTCCTCCATAACCATGAAACCCCAGAGAAACTCCTCCTCTGAGAGAGGCTGAAGAGAACTCGAGATTGGGCGAGGATTAGCTGTTTCTGCGGATGCTAAGGCAAGGGAGAGCAGCCCAGAGGTCTTCCTAGGCAGTTTTGAGGTAACAAACTTGAGTTTCTCCGATTGATTTTGGATTTGGGGGTTTCCTGTGAATAGTGACCCATCTGTGATAGAGCTAGAATTAGCTCTGGGTCCAGTTGAGAGATGTGTTTAGAATCATGTGAGGAGGAAGGATTAGCTTTCAGTTTGTGATTTGGTGAATGTTGGTTTTGGCTCTAGGTTGTGCATGTGTGACTTGGACTGAGTCACT
>PYAF01004799.1:133148-161532 GCA_007407185.1 Glycine tomentella
AACTATTTTAAATGATAAAAATTAATTAAAAGATTATTACATTTAGGAACATAGACAAAATATAACATTAAAAAGGAATACTGGTATAATGAAGTTGTGCCATTAAATTGTAATTAAGTTTTTTATTCCTAAAATTATTAAATTGTTCTCACATGGGGTAGAATCATGAATTGCTTTCACTCTTTGTCATCATGTTTCTCTATCACACTCTTATTGTTTCTAACATTTTTTAAATTAGGGTAGTTTGTTTCTTTTTTATCTTATTTTATTAACAAATTTGTATTATAAAAAATTGGACCCTAAATTTGAATACCATATATAAAATGGTATAAGTTTGATAAAACTTTGTTTGAAATGACGTGGTAAAAAGTCAAGATGTAACTATAGAAAAAATATGTGTTATTTACATATATATATATATATGAGGATTCTATGTAAGAAAATTAACTCGTCCGAATAGATATACTCTTATTTCTCTCAAACCATAATAATATATTATTTTGAAAAATGAAAATGTGGTGTTGGTTACTGGTTAAGGTATGAAGCTTTTATTTTGGCCCTTAAGTTTCTTTTATTTCAAGTAGCACCTCTTTATGATAAGGTGTAGAGTAAATTACATTCGCATCCCTTATATTTTGCTCAATTTTATGTTATATCTCTTCCTTTTTACACCCTACAAAAAACCCTTTAATTGTTTAACTCACATTACACTTAGACCCCTCTCTCCTAAACACCGTTTAATAATTTAACAGAAATTAGACACATGTTGGTCACATGATTTTTAATGAAATTTTATGTCTAAAATACTCTTATCTTCTTCCTCTCAACAAAATATTTTAAGACTCTTGTTTCTTCTTTTTTATATAATTGGACGTGAACACAGCTTTTCGTTGAACGTGAACTCACCTTGTTGGTACGCAGTGTTAACACCCTTCCTTCTTCTTCTTCAATTTTTAGTCCAACTTTTTTCTCTAATTGAATATGGTTCTTTGCTTCAAATTTTAGTGTTTTGTTCCTGCATTTGTGTTTTTAACTTCTTTCTTTAAAATATTTTTTATAGCAAGGTGTTTGATATAATGTCTCAGTCAAGAGCTACAAGACACACTTAAAAGATTGAATAATTCAGTTCAATTTATTTATCACTCGTCCAATTTCATATAGGAAATTATACATTTCATTTGCCTTGATGATGTAATAGAGACACGACTATTTAAACCAGCAAGCAAAATTAAATTGATTTGACACATTGATTTTAATTTCAAAATTAGTTTTATTGGATAGTCACCCTTGAGATGTTTCTTTAAATGGAGATTGATAATAACCCAAACAATAGACTGTAGGAGAAATGTTATTTTCATTCTAGAACAAAGGCAAAATTATATTTCACTAGGAATTTGATTATTGGTCTATTATCTTTCCTTTTGTTCTTGAAAATTTCTTGCAACTAATTATTATACTAATAAATTGTCAATAATGTTTACAATGCAAAATTGAGTATAAAACTGGACCAAAATATCATAAGTGGTCCCAAATTGATCCCCATTGAAATCCCATTCAAAATAGGAAACAATAAACAATGAAACTTAAATAAATATTCTTAAAAAGTAACCTATATATAAAGTCCAGTGGTCACTTATAAGCTTACCTGGAAGAGAAATAGCCGAGAACTCGTGAATTGGAAGAGGAACAATGGATAACTCGTGAACTAGAAGAGGAACAATGAAGAACTCAAGAAGAGTAAAGAGGAACGTGAACATGAACGCTGAAGAAGAACTCGTCAACAAGAGGAAAATGAATAGTACTCGTGAAAGGTGATGAGGAATGAAACTTGAATCCTAAGTTCTGAAACTAATTGAGAATGAATAATTTAGATTTTACAATTAAAATATAAGGATAATTTCGTCTATTTTATTTCAATTGACGTGACGTCAACATAGGGGGGTAAAAGTAATGTGAAAAAATAAAGGAATATTAGGTGAAATTTGAGCGAAACATAGAAGGTGCGTGTGTAATTTACTCTAAACTGTAATTTGATCCTTATTATATAATTTGGGCCTTAATATAAAAAACAATCACTTTTTCTTTTTAAAATATTATAAGTAGACAATTTATATGTGTGTATATATATATCACCAATTCACCATGACATTGTTACTCTGGAGGCATTCTTGTTTCAGGAAATAAAAAATAAAAAATGAAACACGTTAATAATCTATCGTCAGTGTTCTTTGTTTTTTCATAATAATTTAAAAACGTATTTCTTTTTATGACAAATGTATTATGTATAATCTTTCATTTTGTAATTTTGAACGTATTTATTACATCACATTAAAAAGGAATATCGGTAGGAGAAAGGCGTATCAATGAATTGAATTAACTTTATTAACCCTCAAAACTATTAAAATTGTTCTCACATCGATGAATTATTTTCACTATTTCTTATCATTGTTTCTCTATCACTCTTAATCCCTATAATTTTTTTAATTGGGGTAGTTTGTTTCCTTTTTTTTTTTTTACAGACTAGGTATTGTATAAAATTGGGTACTAAAGTTGACTACCATACAAAAAATAGTATAAATTTTGAAAATAATCTAATAAATTATATGAAAATGTGGTGTTGATTAGTGTGGTTAAGGTCTTAAACTTGTAATATGGGCCTTACGTTTCTTTGAGTTTTTTATAACGTGTAATTTGGGCCTTAATTTAAAGAGACAAACACTTTTCCTTTTTAAAACATCTTTAGTGGATTAAAATATATTTTTTTAAGAAAGTAAATTTCAATGGACAAAAAATAAATGTCACCATGACATTATTACTCCTGAAACATTCTTGTTAAAGCAACAACAGAAAAAATCAATCACATCAAAGATGCATCGTCGTTTTTTTTTCTTCTTTTTCTTGGAATTCATAAACATTTAAATAAGGTATTTTGTTTTAATTTTATGAAAAATGGATTATGTATAATCTGTCATTTTTAGTTCTGAACTAGTAAGTAACCCGTGCATACGCACGGGTCGCTCCGCTACGCTTCGCTATATTTTATTTTTGTTTTTTTAGTAGGAAAATTGTGATTAGATTAAGAAGTAAACTTTTTTTGAATGTTAGAAAAATTACAATTTGAGATAAATTAATAATAGAAATTAATAAATCAAAGTAAGATAGACCTTAGTTAGAGTGTATCAAAGTTTTAATAGATATAGGAATGATAATAATTTGAACGCAAATATGTAATTTTAATAAAAATTTATTATGTTGCATTAATTACAACATTATAATATATAATCAAACAGTGAAATACGGTAGAAGTTGCATAACTATGTGACAATAATTTGTTTATATCCAAAAGTTTATGAAGATGTTACTGTTACACCAACCAATAAAAGTACTTTGTGAGAGACAACAAATGCAATATCTGAATTTTTTTAGTCTCTTCTCCACAAAATAAATAACTTCAGAAACTCTTGACTGCAAGAAAGAATAGCAAGATAAAGATGTTCGCAATATATACCAGTAATGTGCCAAAGGTTTTACCAAATTCATATAAATCAGACCTGTATTGAATATGATTATTAGATAATAAAAAAATATAAATTATGACAATTTTTATTGACTTATCACTAAAAAGCAGTTATTAACAGTAATTGTTTTTCAATTTCATTGTTTAGATAAAACCCCAAAAAAATTGTTACATGCTTTGGTTGTTTGTGAAGAAAGATTTCAAAAGAAAAAAACTATTATTTTGCCAAAAACTTAATGGAATGACTTGCTAATTGAGTATGTTCAGCATTCATTGTACTTGCAATTTATATATAAGTAGTAAGAATTGAAGTATATACAAAAAATCTTATATTCAATTGAATGTATAGGTTTTGACTATTGTATTTGATCAAATGACCATCACTGTTAATCTATAAAAACTAAAACAGGGTAATGGTTCATAATATAGTTATTCACCGTGTTTGAATTCCATTCATTGGGCATGTATATGTGTATATATAGTCATTTGACAACAACAAAAAGTTCCAATTGTATTAAGGTTGAACTCGCAAAAATATGTGATGGTGGGATGAGATTTGCTGCAAGATAAAAAAAATAATTAGCCATGAGTATATAATATGGTTATTGTAATTTCTTAAAATTAATAAGCATGAACCTGTTAAAGATTTTGAAAGACTTCTTTGTAGACAACATTAGTTGTTGTCTTCAATGGTTTCCTTTCATTATCATGTACCAAAATCTTCAGTCCACTCCTTTTTTTAACTCTAGATATAGTCACATAAAGTTGGCCATGACTAAAAACTGGTCTTGGTAAGTACAACCCTACATTTGTCAAAGATTGTCCCTGTGATTTGTTGATCGTCATGGCATAGGATATGACAATAGGGAATTGTCTCCTAATTAGTTTAAATGGCCAAAGAGACTGTGAAGGTGATAATGACATTCGTGGTATGTAAACGTAGTTTCCATCCCTTTCAGTTGACATAAACTTTGCTTCAATGACATGGTTTGCTAATTTTGTGACAACTAATCTAGTGCCATTGCATAAGCCTTCAGATTGGTCTAAATTTCTTAAAAGCATGATAGGTGTACCCACTTTAAGCCTTATCTTATGATTTGGTAACCCTGATGTTCTAAGAATGAAGAAACTCAGGAGTGATTGCTTGAAAAGATTGGGTGTCTTGTATATCAATCATGTCAATGGAATCTGAACTTAAATACTCTTTTTCATCACCTATATCAGTAAATATATATAAATTGCACTTGAAGACTATTATCAAATTAAATAAATATTTGAATAAACTGTAAAGTAAAAATAAAAAGGTAGATAAAATATGAAATTTTTTATAAATCGGACAACGAATATAAGTTGCTAATTGAAGACTATTATCAAATTAAACACATATTTGAATAAACTGTAAAGTAAAAATAAAAAGGTAGATAAAATATGATTTTTTTTTATAAATTGGGCAATGAATAGAAGTTGTTACCTGGAATCATTGACAAAATGTATTCATTGATCATGTCTACTATTTCTATTGTAGAAGCCAAAATGGCTCTTCATTGTAGAAATCCTTCGATTTTATAATTTGTAGACAAATCAGGATATGTGCTATCAACAATGGCTTGAATGGGATCCTCAAAATTAGAAATTAGAAACTCATCAGGTATAGTAATTGTAGCATAACCATCATTTGGTTCTCCTATTGTTCCATTCTTAACATCTAATATCCATTGAGAGAATTGTCTAAGTTCAGCAATAAACATATTGTCCAATGAACTTTCCAAACGCATATTCTTGGTTAGAGTTAATACTTGACAATGATCCCAAAGATAAGATGTGTTAATAGTTGCATGAACAATATCTGATCGATCACCTCTTGGAATGACAGGCAGTATTTGATGAAAGTCTCCTCCGAATACAATGACTTTGCCCCCGAAAACTGCAGAGTTATTATTTTCAGCACCCATAACATCTTTCAAACTTTTGTCCAGCGCTTCAAAACAATGTTTATGTGCCATTGGAGCTTCATCCCATATGATAAGTTTGGTCAATTTTAATAGTTCTGCATGCCCGCTTCCTTGGTGGATGTTACATACTGAATTATCAAGAATAGGCACGGGTATCTTAAATTTTGAATGTGCAATCCTTCCACCTAGTAGTAGTAATGATGCAATACCGCTTGATGCAACAGTCAGCACAATCTCTCGCTTACTTCTAAGGGAAGATGCTAATGTTTGCCACATGAAGGTCTTGCCTGTCCCGCCAAAACCATATAAGAAAAACATAGCACCTCTTTGTCTATTCACAGCTGCCATTATGTTTTCAAATATATCCCTTTGCTCATCTACAAAAAACAATATTAGTATATTAGTTCAGGATTTTGAAGAGATTTTCTTCTAATGTAAATCAATAATTTAAACCTAACCTGTTAAAGACCTGTAATTTTTGTCAAATTCAGACTTCATTTCAGCGATGTCATAATCAAGCTCTGTAAACACAAGCCTATTTCCTGAAATGCTCCTAACAAAATTGTTTGGATATGGCATGAGCGGAAAATCCCTAAGACTTTTTCTATTATTTTCAAGCAATTTTTCAATCTCTAAAAGTGTGAAATTCTTTAATTCCTCTATACTGAGCTGTAAATCTGAAAATTTCAAGCCAAATATTTGATTAGAATAAATGTAAAAGTGGAATATGATATAGCTAATTTAGGCATGTTTTTAATTTTGTACCTTGGATATTTGTCAATCTCCTTTGTTCATACAAAATACCGTCTGAGAGTCATTGCCATGTATTTTCCCAAACATGTTTTGGTTTATTCATGTTGTTGGAAATGAGCATGGTAACAAATAATCTTCTCAAAAAATGACCAAATCCCCAATCCTTAGCTTCTCTAATTGCTTCAATGTATTCTTTGTCATCCTCAACAAAACCCAAAGCAAAACATGCTTCTTTGAATGTTGGATAAAGAATGTTGTTGACTGTCCTAATATCTTCATAATCTTCATAAGCACATGGACCTTTGGAAATAGTTAACATTAATCTTAAATAATATAACTCTCCTATACTTGGTGGCACCCACATCAACCTTCCAATTGTATGACCTTTCTTTCTAGGTTTCCAACATCTTTTACTCTTCACATAAACAAATTTAGAAACAAATTGGCCATATGTTAGACTTTTTGCTTGATCACATGACTTGTTTGCATCCATCCATAATGTGAACATTGATTGGTTGACAAAGGGCTTTGAAAGAATATCATCAAGTGATTCAGAATCATTAAAATACACTGATTGTTCGTCTGGTAAATGGAAGAACAATCTTTCAACTGTTGGCATTCTGCTATGAATTGGAAAAGAGAAAATTCTCCAGCATGCTTCTGATGGAAAGATATATTTGCAGTCAACATATTGCTTAATTTCATCATTTGGTGCATGTTGAGATGCATGTTGGCTTTCATCTGGGACAATCGCTGCAGTTATTCAATCATAACCCTTGTTGATATATTTGAACAAATATTTAATAGATGTGCATTGGTTGCACCATTCCATGTTGATGTGGGCTTGGTATTTCAAAAGAAACATTGGATTGTATGGAACTACACTTCTGTTATCAAAAGTTATATCACCTTTTTCTATTGTATTTCCATGATCTCTTCTTCTATATACAAGGAATCCATCTTGATCTAGAATTGTGACATCTTGAAATTTTTTTGGATAGTACCGTGTACACTTTCCATTTTTCATACATGGTGAAGAATTTTTAGCTAAGCCACATGGTCCATGAATCATATGTGACTTCACTAACTGGTATAACTCTGGACTATCCTGTTCATTGGGTATCTCAGCTGAAATTATTTTATCAATGTCATTTGGTGTAGGATACTTATTTGAAGGATGTAGGAAGATAAGCAAATGAGCGTGAGGTAATCCACGCTTTTGGAACTCTATTGTGTACACATCTGAAATTTAGAATTTGACATCAGATAAGACAAATAAAATAGAACTATGCATAAGTTATAAAAATATAATTCATATTATGTTTGTCAATAACTCAGATTTTAAGTTTTGCATTTGATAATCAAATTTATCTTTAAATTGTAATGTATTATGCTCTGGAAATATAAGTGTAATGTATTATACTATGGAAATTACTAATTGTTTAATTTAAATTTTTAATATCAGAACTTTACATTCCCATAAAAAATGTTATAATTTATAATGTTGATATTTTGGGAATTTACATTGAATATCAAAGAGTTCTAGGATTTTAAAAAAACTTACATGCAACCACTTTGCCAAGAACATGTTTTTTCGTCAAATTTGTTAATAACTCTTGAAATTTGATCTTGAAAACTCTAGCAACAATATCGGGTCGATCCACAAGCTTCAAATTCAATGGAGCAAGCAACCTCTGAATTTCTTTCCAATATGGATTACACGTGAAAGTGATAAACAAATCAGGAAATCCAACGTGGTCGCAGATAGTCATTGCATCAAAGTAAAGTTGATCCATATAACGTCGACCGCCAACAAATGTTGTTGGCAAGATTACACGTTTTCCTTTATCAGAACCTTGACTTTGATTGTTGGAATCTACATCAGCCAAGTTAGAATATTTGTCTACTCGTAGTTTTACTTTGGTTGTATGTTATAAAGGACAATCTCTCTGACTCAAGCATCATGTAACCGTCTACCAAAAATTGTTGAAATAGTCTTCGAGATCTAATTAATGTATGTGCTTCATTTATTCTAGTCTGTATCCGAAAACAAAGCCATTATCTTATAGTCAATCGATTCCTTTTAGTGTCTTGAGTAATGTGAGAACCACGGTGTAACACATCTGATCTGTATCCGTCTTCTCCATAAGGGAATAAAAGAGGATATTGAAATGCTAAATAGCTTGGATGTAATTCATCTATCCTTTGCAATTTGCCACACTGCCTTTCAACAATTATATCCCTATGAGATGCTGAGTCAACATCTCCAACAATCACAGCCGCTATTTCAGAAACATTTGGAATATTATAAATTCTACCATCAATTGATCTGTCAAAAATCAGTTGCAGCTTCAAGTTATGTGCAGATTCTTCATTCAATTTGTCTCGAGCTTGCTTGAAGCATTGGGCATGTGTGTTGTATTTATCCAACATGTTTGAAAGTTTTTTAACAATATCAGGATCAACATTTGGTTGCTTGCTACAACAATATGAAAGATTAAAATTAAAAGAAACTCTAATATGTATATAAAATTTTAAAACTCGATATGTATATAATTTTTACCTCATTGATTTAATCCTATTCTGCACTTCATTTTCAGTGTCATAGATGTAAAGTTGTGCAAATTTTGGGGACTGCTTTGGCATCGGTAGTAAACTACCAATTTTATGACATGATTCACCTTGAAATCTTATTGTTGGTGGACCTCGACTCTTATATATATGTGGATCCAACTTTACTCCAGGTTAAGTGAAGGCAAACATAACGTTATACACTCTAATATTATGCTGAAAATGTTTGCTATCATCTAAATTTTGATCAAATAGCAGATGTTGAAGCAAAGAAGGAGGTTCTCTCAATAATGGTAGCTGGACTTTACCATTGCCACAACAAAGATAGTATTTGGGAGTAGTGGTGTGCTTGTGCTTTCGCATCCTCTCTTGATACCACATAAGCACCTTGCAATAATTACATTGATGAATAGGATCACCGATATCATAATATCCTATACAATAAATATGAAAAAGAATTTTATATCAGCTAATATAAAAATAGGTTCATACATTTTTATTAACAAATAAGATTATAATCTAATATCATATTTGTGAAATGTTGTTCACATCACATTAATACCTTGGTGGATATTAAAAGTTGAGATAGTAGCATTTCCATGAATAAAATCATCATCCTCAAAGCTTGAATCACTATCTGAACTAAAATCTAGTAGATTAAATTTTTTTTATTAGTATTTGCTCATTTCAGCTAACAAAAGTCATAACTAATTAATCATGTTTTTTTTATATGAAAACAAAAATCACAATAGAATAAAGGATATAGAAAAGGCACCTTCTATTTCTGCAAAAGAGTGACAATTTCCAATGGTGCGATTGTTGTTGCTACCAGTTTGACTTGAACTTTGTGGATTTGTATATCTAGTTTCTGCATTTTTTTTTGTTTGAACTTGATCAATATTTTTACATGATGGATTTGGCCTTGGTTGTTTCAAAATGACAGCATCAAATCTATTAATCAAGTTTTGGCCATTATACTGCATTCCAGTCCTAGTTCTTTTGTTTTGCAATGCATGGTGCAAATTTGAACTTGGCTGAGTGAACTGATCTTGTGTAAATCCAGTGTGATTGCCACAACTACTTCCTTTGTATTGTGTTACATCCGAAAGTGGTGTTCTTTAGTTGCTTGAACATACTTGTTTATATTTGTTAGTATTTTTTTCCCTCAACAAAAATTTCATTTTTCTTCGTGCTTGAGTAGCAGCCTGTCTATTGCGATTTTCTTTACCATTCATGTTTCTGTTGATACAAAAATGATAAGATATCTCTTTATAATTGTTAGCAAAATTGGCTATGTATAACATTATTAATTATTAAGGAAAAACCACATGTACAAAGACACATGTTAAATCAAATGTTACATATCATATACTTTAAATAAAACTACATGAATTTTAATCAAACACTTTCAATCTTACATTCAAAATGAAACTGAAAAAAAAACACAATTCAAGAAAAAAATGCACTTAAGTCCTTAGAAGAAAAAGTATAAGAAGTACATATAAAGAATAATATAAACAATTAAAGATTCTAAAAATTTAACTCAAATGACACTTTGTTAAGAACCAATCTCAAGTGATAAATAAGCAATCATCATTGGCTAATGACCAACCATCAACTAAATATCCAAAGGTTAAATGATAAGTGTTAAGAAAGATTCTGATGTGTAAATAAACTACACCTAATTGTGCCATGATTTTCTGCAATTATACATGAACCAATCTTTCATCTTCATAGCAGTGAGATCAATATGTAAATCTTAAAAACCAAAGCAAATAGATGAAAAGGAAAAATAAAAGAGGAGTAGAATGAGAAACATAGGGTGAACATTGGGGAAGTATTCTTACAACAACTCAATTGCTTTTCAATTTTAATATCTTCCTTTTGAGCAGCCAAGTTTCTTTCCAGAATTGTTATTAAAGGCATTAGTTACTCTTAATGCACCATAACATGAAGACTTAAGATACTAAAGGGAAAAAAATACTTAACGTACATGTCAATGCTCAATTTGAAACAGTAATAATGGAATGATGTCTTTGCTAAGTCCAGTTTGTGCTTCTTTTTTATGTCAAAAGAGATTGTATGAGAATTAACATGACATCCCATGTATGATAATTAAATGAAGGTGAATGCAATGGTGGTCGAATGCAACTATACACAAACCAATCCTTCATATTCATAGCAATGAGATCAATCTGTCAATCTTAAAAAATAAATTACAACTAAAAATAAGTTAAAAAATCAAAGAAAATAAGTGAAAAGGAAAAATAAAAGAGGAGTAGAATGAGACACATGCTAAATCAAATGTTACATATCATATACTTTAAATAAAATTACATAAATTTCAATCACACACTTACAATCTTACATTCAAAAATGAAACTGGAGAAAAAACACAATTCAGAAAAAAAAAATGTGCTTCAGTCCTTAGAAGAAAAAATATAAGTACATATAAAGAATAATATAAACAATTAAAATATTCTAAAAATTAAACTCAATTGACACTCTATTAAGAACCAATCTCCAGTGATGAATAAGCAATCATCATTGGCTAATGAGCAACCTAAAAAAAATCAACTAAAAATCAAATGGTTAAATGATAAGTGTTAAGCAAGATTGTGATTTTTTATAAAAAAAAAACTACGGTTAAATGATAACAGGAGAAATAACACAATTCAGAAAAAAAATGTGCTTCAGTCCTTAGAAGAAAAAGTATAAGTACATATAAAGTAAAATATAAACAATTAAACATATTCTAAAAATTAAAAAAAAAAAACATGTCTGTTTTGATAGTATTACTATCAACAACTTTTATAAGTTTTAAAATTCTAATTTTATCAACTAACTAAGGACAACTGTCAACAAATTAAATGAGGGCAAATATGAAATTTTCAGGGCCTAAAGATATTTTAAATAGATAATAGATATTTAGATGAAGAGAAATAAATGAAACAACCTGGAAAAGATAAGGTAAATGAAGGTAGAAGCTTTGCTTGGGTCAACACATTAAGCTATAATGGTTGAGAGTTAAGAAATTGTTTATGTGTTTTGATTGCATTTGTTATTATCATTTTAGACTAATGAAGTTGCAAATTTTTTCTCTCTTCTTGAAGTTTTTGACACAGCTTTTCATAAAAGCACTTGAGTTGATTGATAGTTGATATGAAATTAGACTATAAAAGAATTAGAAAGTTTCATCATCTTTTATTGTTTTTAGCAAATGTATATAATTAGTTTTTGTTTTATATGTAAAATAAATTACAATTTTTTTAATTTTACAAATAAAATCAATGATACAATTAAAAAATAATGACAAAGATGCAAAAGTGTACCTTGATTAGTAGGAGCTTAATATCAGCAACAATAATTCCAATTAATATTTCACACTCTCAATCCCAGAAGACAAACTTTGAATTAAACTTGTGATAAACTTCAACCTCAACTTTATACCTATGAATATGAATGATAAAAAAATTTGAGAAAAAGTGCAAACAATGTAGTGATTTTTAAAAATGGGCAAGTAATTTGAATGTCATTTATAAAAATGATTACAATAACAATCTACCTTGTTGCAGGTTTCTCAATGTATCTACCACAAATACATCTATAAGGGAGGTATTAAACTGAAACACTCTACCTTATAAAACTGAAAGTAATTTTTAAGTAATTTGAATGTCATTTTTAAGTAATTTTTAAAAATGGACAAGTAATTTGAATGTTATTTATAAAAATGATTACAATAACAGTCTACCTTATAAAACTAAAAGTATGCTTCTATGGGTCTGCACTCTTATAACAATTGGTGCATCCTTCACAATATCATTCATTTGGCCCAACAATGATTTTACCAATTGTAGCAACAGCTAGACATTGGATTTCCTAATAGCATACTTTCATAATACTATACTAATAACACAATATTACAAATTAATAAGCGAGAAAAAAAATAGATTAACTAAATTAAATGATGGTGTAAAATTATAAATTGATACAAAAAAGCATGTCTAGTCTCATTAATCTGACAAACGGTCTTGACACTTGCTTTCTACATAAAATTTTCCTGCTTTGAATATTGAAAGATTGCAGAAAACTGTGAGAAGATATTAATTTGAGATAGATTTTCACTTTGTGTTTCTATTTGCATTTAGCTATTAACATCAGAGTTGAAAAAATATCACATAAGAATAACCTTATTCAGACTTATAATTTCATTACTAAGATCATGTGTATATAAAAAATATTCAGTCTAAACTTGGTTCTAAATTTTTTAATTTCTTCAATATCAACATTGATGAATAGTTTGCAAAAGCAATAAGAGTTTTAGGTTCCAAATGGAAACACACCTACAACAATGAACCTGAGTCAGTTGTATTAAATTTGAATTTAATGCATACATAATATATATGTATCTCAATATATAATTATGGTGATTAAAAACTTGTTTCTATTACATAATCTTAGTACATGAATTTATCAAACAAAGGCAAAATAGTATTTGTAATATATATATATATATATATATATATATATATATATTTTAAAATAATTTAATTAATTTAATGTTTAATTTAAAATTTGATAATATAAAAATCAAATAAAGAAAAAAAATATAAAACAAAAGAAACATTAAAAATAAGAAAACGCAAAAAAGGAAAGAAAAAGATATAAAAATAAAAGAAAGAGAAAAAAATGAGATGGAGACATTGAAAGAGAACACTGAACAACAATGCTATTGCTATTGCTGCTATTTCATATTCTCAAACGGGAACACTACTTTCTCTACAATCATTGGGTATATTATTTCACATTAGTTGGGTCCCTAGCTACCACATATTGCCTTCCAAGTTTATTTTGCTCTCATTTTTTTTTCAAATTTTTAATTGGTGATGCCCTTGTGATTTCATGGTGGTTGTGTGTTTCCTACTAAATCTGTCTATCTTTCTTCAAACTTTTTTCCTTCATTTTGGTTCTTGTGTTTTTCTAAGTTTGTTGTTGTTTGGTTATCATTGATTTTTAGCCAAATCAGAAAAATAAACATCCTAAATCAAAAAATCAAAATAAAAAACATGCATAGATAAAGAAAAAAAAAAGAAGAGATAATGAAGAGGTGTAACCAAACCAGTTTCTCCTTAACCCTTGTCCATTTCTGCTTCCTTATCCTGAGCCTCTCTCTCAATTTTCCATTTCTTTTCTTACAAAGCTTCAATCGAGATTGCAATAGTTTTTTTTTTTTCTTCTGCAGAACGCTTTATTTGGAGAAAAAAGAGAAGTAATAGAATTTTTTTAAAACTTACTGCTTACTAACTTGTCACACCATAAAGAAGCTTTTAGAAATTTCTAAAAATTTGAATTACTTTTCTCAACCTTTCATATCCGTAGCCTAAAAAGTAAGCCAACAGTCATTTTTTCAAAATTCTCATTTTATCAACCAAGTGAAAATAACTGTCAGAATATAAAATAAGGGTAGATTTGTATTTTACTTAAAGATTTTTTAAATAGATATTAAATAGACTAATGTATTATAGCACATTTAAAGGAATATTGGTGGAACCAAGTTTCACCGTTGAATAGTAATTAAATATATTAACTCTATTTAATTATTTTCACGTGGATCACAATGACTTGGTGAATTAGTTTCACTTTTTCTCATCATGGTGTCTCTATTACTATTTGACTGTCCCTATCATTTTTTAAAGGGGTAGTTTGTTTCTTTTTTCTTTTCCTTTCAAAATGGTTATTGTACAAAATTATATCCTAATTTTGACAGCCACATAAAAAATGGTTTGGAATATGAAAATGGGTTAGTATAACTTGATAAATTACTTTTATCTAAAAGCTTATAAGTTATAAAGCTAAAAGCTAGCTAAAAACTAATAAATTATCCAATTTAATTCAATATTTGATAACATTAATCGATAAATATTAAATGACATAAAATGACATGTTCAATATTTTTAATATTTAAATATAATTTCTAATAACTCATCATCTTAAAAAATTTCCTCTAAAAAAAATCTTAAAATGTAAGACAAAATTTTTGCTTTTATGTATTAATTGATTCAATAAAATAAAAATTCATGCAAGAAATTGAATTAGGTCATATAATTTTGAAAAAACAAAAATAATTTAACAAGTAATTATAAAGTTGATATAATTCAAAAATTTATAACCTTGGGAACAATATATAGATGACAATTAACGAGATGATTATGTGTGTGTCATGTGGATATAAAAAGGTAAAATTAGATATGAGGATTTTTCTAGAAAAAGAGAATTTTTAAATTGAATAAATAATAATAAAATTTCAATTAAAGTAATAAAAATTAAGAAAGAAAAAAACTAATAAATTATAAAATAATTTATCTTTCATAAGGTAATTCAAGTAGTTTAGAATAAGTTAGTTGAATTAGCTTATAAAAGTTAACCATCAAAATAAATTCGTGTAACAAAATAAATTTATTTTTATAACAAAAAACTTATAAATTCCACGATAGTCTTATCTAACATATTTGTCAATTTTCAATGTCACCCATTTCTTCTCGTTATCATATTTTAAGGCGGGTTGATTTTTTTTTTTTTCCTTTTTTATGAGATAGATTATTTGCCCTTTACAAACCGCTTATTGAACAAAAATAACCCTAACCCTGACTACCATATTACAATTGATGGTTGAAATTTTGAATTTTCTGATGTCTGATTAATGAATTTTCTGTATACTAATTTGATTTTTTAGCCGAACTTTATATTTTAATATAAGGGTCAATACTCTCATGATAATTAGAAGTTGCAGTTTTATTGTTTTCCTTTGTTTTTGAGCTTTGCCCTTTTGTTTTGGTACATGAAAAGAAAATAGAAAAAGGAAAGATTGCATGACAAAGGTTCCATCACTGTCACTATCACATTGAATGGAGCAACACAATGTTCATCGTTTCTGTCTAAGCGTGTGGAACTTACTTGCACATGAAATCAATAAGATAAACATGGTGTTTTGGACTTTTGATTTTTTTTTTCTGATTCTGTTTTGTACTATTAATTTGGTTTAAGAGTTTAATTTTCATATCCAATTTAAATAATTTTATATTATAAATCAATTAAAAATTATCTTAAATATAATTTGTAAATAATTATAACAAAAGTGTAAAGTCTTTCTATACATCATAATCTATAGTTAAAAGATTATATAAAATAGTTTTACTTCTACGATGAATACATACTAATTAAATTCTTAAAAGTATGATTTCTATTCTTTTTTTTAGCCAGTCTATTCTTTATTTTAGTTACTAAAAAGTTGTTTTTATTTTAATTTGAATTAATTTATAGAACTTGTATACTTTTTTTATTCTTTTTTATAAATATTTAACTATAAAATAAAATAAAAATAAAGAACATAACATGCTTATAATTCAAAATGAAATAAAAATAAGAAATATTTTCTGAAAAGTTATGCGGCCCTGAACTCCTAATTTTTAAGCTCAAACCTCCTATCTTAAAAGAAGCAGTATAATTAAGACAAGTATTATTACTAGAGATCAATGCAAATTATGAAAAAAAAATCATTACTAAGATTTCGTGTTAATTATTATCAATAAGTATTTGGTTTGCATCTGTTAAGAATTTGAGTCTTATGGATTAAAAAACTACATGACTGAAAGAGGAAACATCATAAATAGTGTTAAGTTGATTTTTTAACAAAAGGATTAATCATCAATAAAATAGATATTTTAAACCTATAATACGATAAATAAATAAAAAATATTCTGTTTTAGTTATATTGGTTCACTTAATTATAAGTTTTTTTTAATCTTAGGTTCATATAAAGAAAGAGGCTCTTGATTAATCCAAAATTTTGATAAAAAAATAAATAAACTATGATAAAAATTATTTTCAATTAAAAATCAAATTAAGATAATATCCAAATAATTTAATTTTAACACTAGTTATAAGTTGTTTGTCCTCATTTATACTTGTATGCATATTAATGCTTTCTTTCTCTCTGGTCGAGGCTTCACCTTATCTCCCTATAGAGCATGTTGGCCTTCACCCCATGAATGTTACATTAGCATCTGCATGCATTCAAATGGGTTTGGTGCAATTAATATATAAAGACACACACTCTCTAGGAAGCCAAAAAAAAAAACGGTTCCATCGAATTCCCGTGGATAAGATAAAAAACACCCAATTTTTTTCTTTATAATAATTTTACTGCCCCAAAGAAATTACCTTTCAACTTCAATTCTTCCCCCCCTTTCCGTATATATATAATCCTCTCATAACCTCTTTAAACTACCACCCCCTCATTGCAGCAGTTATTGAGTTTCCTTACATTCCTAAAGAAACCACTCGTTGTTTTTTAGGATATTTCTCTTTTCATTTTCCTCTTTTCTTCAACCCTCAAAGGATATTTGTCTCTAATATCCAATCTTCAATATCATGGATGTTGCGCATTTCATTTTCGGGATATTTGGTGAGTTATTTTTCTTTTCTTTCTCACATGGATGGGTTTCTCTTATCTTCCTTCACAATGGTTGCATTTGAATGATATTCTTTGTTTATGGGTCTTGCTTTTTTTGTGGTGCAGGGAATGTTACTGGTTTGTTCCTCTTCTTGGCCCCAATGTATGTATCTCATAACTGCCTCCTTCTGTTTTCTCATTGTTAATCTTTGTTTTCCTTTCTCTGTTCTTTATAATGCTCATAAAATCATCTTTTTTTTTTTTCCAATTTGAACAAAATTTATGAGAAAATTGGTTTTGTAGAGTGACATTCTGGAGGATCGTTTCGAACAAATCCACAGAGAAGTTCTCGGGGGTTCCTTACCCTATGACACTTCTCAACTGTCTCCTTTCTGCTTGGTAATTTTCTCACTCAGTTCTTTCAATTCTTTTGCTTCATCTTTAGATTTTTTTTTGTTGGTTAGTGTTGTCATTTCTTGCATTTCCCTTTATTTTGTTGCATCATTTTCATGTAAATTTCATATGGGTAGAGTAGAGTCGAGGCATGTAATATACTATCGATATATCATAGATAGTAGTACTTTTTGGTCAAACCTTGGCTTTAGAAACTATACCCTTTTGTTTATTTACTAATTACTTCAATTTGAGAAAGAAAAAATTCAAATGGATTGATTTTTTTCTCATACTAGTAAAGTTTGAATTTTCATGATTGGTCTATTTTATTTCTTTTGATTTTACTATGATGAGGCTGCTCTCATAAAAGTGTATAGTAGGAGACGTCACAGGGATTAATTCCTTTGGGTGAGTCAGCAAGTTTGTTATCAGCAAGTTTGTTAGATGTAAGGAGGGAAGAGTTTCTAGAAGTGGCTAACTTGGATGAGAATTCGGTTATTCCCTAAATAGTGAATCATACTCCATTGAGGGGCAGAAAAGGAGTGAATAGAAAGTAAGGAGGGTTAATCAGAGTTCCTCAAAATACTCTGATAGGTTCTGGGTTATCTTTGTATTTTTTCTACATTTCTTTCCATTAAGCTTGTAACTAGCAGAGTGATATTTCCAATAATACTTTGATACATTTTCTGTTAAACACCTCTCTGTATCAGTTGGTTTCTATCATACTATTTACAGGTATGGTGTGCCATTTGTGTCCCCAAACAACATACTTGTGACAATTATCAATGGCACAGGAGCAGGAATTGAAATCATATACGTCTTCATCTTCATCTACTTCGCACCAAAGAAAGAGAAGACCAAGATTATTGGCCTTTTCTCCTTCGTGGTGGCAGTGTTCTCTGTTGTTGTTCTGGTGTCACTGTTTGCTCTGCATGGCAATGCCAGAAAGCTCTTCTGTGGCTTCGCCGCTGCCATATTTTCCATCATCATGTATGGTTCACCCCTTTCAATTATGGTAAGCTTAGCTGACACTGTTAATATTAATTCATTTTTGTCTATTTCTTACTCACGCAGATAAATTATTAGGTGGTACCACCACATCATTTATGATGTTGATTAATAATTATGTGACACCTAAATAAAAATTAAGTATATTATTTTTTATTGTAAAAAATCTTGATCAATTTAAAAAATTAAATTATCTTGTCACATAATTATTAATAATCTTATTTATTCATTATGGCACGACCAACTTGTTCCTTGTCTTTTCATTCTCTCCTTTCTTATTTTGGTATGTTACTTTTCAGATTTCCTTTACTGTTAATCATTATTTTAAGAGTGTCTGATATTACTCTTGTTTGATTGGATTTTATAGTTTTTTTTTAATCATTCATTCAACTAACAAAGAAAAATTAGTTATTTTAATTAAATTATTTAAATAAGCGGGACAATAGATACGCTTGGTTACTTACTTTAAATAAGTCAAAATTATAGGTAACGAAATTTGATTTGAATTATAAATATGTCAATATGCAAAATTAATTATAAAGTCCAATGATTTTCTTCTTTTTTTTATATAAAAATGGTTGTTGCTGTGCACAGATTTAGAAAGGGCACATGTAGTTCTGCCGAAGCGTCTTTTTATTGGTAATGGTTAAGGTTTAATTGGGCGGTGGTTAACACTTTACAGAGAAACCTGACATTATTTTTTATAAAGTTATTTTTATTCGAAATTTTAGAATATATATTTTTCTCTTTTTGTAACTTCAGTTATTTTATTTACATTTTCTTAGTTTTATTCTTATCTCTGTTCTTGTCATTAAGATGATAAAAAGAGATAGTATGATGCTCTCTATATGTTGATAAAATACGGTATGATGCTCTATAATACACTTTGGAATACATTGATTGAAATCTTTTATAGAAAAATGTGTGCAATCAATTTTATATACTTTGGAATATACATCTACCATACTAGCTCTATTAGTTAATAGTTATCAAAAACTAAAAAAAAAAAAAACACTGGAGATCATTGTCTCTAGAAAGTATGTTGCAATTATATTCCAAACATTATTATATAAAATTTCAAATGAGATATTTTTCCATAGATATTTTTTGTTAGTGAACTTTGGCATTGTGTATGCAGAGGCTAGTGATCAAAACCAAGAGCGTGGAGTTCATGCCCTTGTTCCTCTCACTCTTTGTGTTCCTTTGTGGCACATCTTGGTTCATTTACGGGCTACTAGGCCGTGACCCATTTGTGGCTGTAAGTAGCACACTCACATTATCCACGTTTATCAGTTTTCCATTGGATCAACACAATACAAATACAAAATGTCACTAATTGAACTTTCTAGTGTTGCAATTGGTTTGTACTGAACGTATAGGTACCTAATGGCGTTGGTTCTGCGTTGGGGACAGCACAACTAATATTGTATTTTATCTACCGTGACAACAAAGGTGATCCAAAGAAGAAGCCAAGAACAGAAGAAGAAGTTATGGAAATGGGCACCGCTAATAAAAATCCCATATCCAGCTCGAATGGAATACCAGAGGGACACGTCTAGGGACGCGTGTTAGCATTAAAAAAATATGCCGTTATCTTTGCCTCTATCTCTTTCTAAGCATTAAAAGCACATCTTTAATTTGGACTATGCTTATATATCTTTGTTGTTTTTTTTTTTTTAATAAAAAAAACTGCGGTCGTTGTTATTATCTGTGACTCTGTTTCCTCAACGATTTGTAGTTTTTCTTTGCTTTTCGTTATGATAATTGTACTATAAGTTTAGCCATATTGAGACAAGTTTGTGTTGTGTCAATTTTCTTTTCTTCTTTTCCAGTCCATTTGTCGAGGCACATAGGAGCGATATCTTGTGTCCGGATAAAATTTAAGAGAGTAATAAATATGTGAATCTTTCTATCTTTAATTTACAATATTCATATTTTTGTTTTGTTATTTCTCTTGGTATCAAGTAGAGTATAATAAGTGTCTATCCATTATTTTTTCAATTGAAAACAAACTATTAATATTTTTCATCAACAATTAATTAATTTTTTAAATTAAATAATGACATTTGGGTTTAATCTTTCTGTTAAATAATTAACTAATTGTACAGTCCAAAATCCAAAAATGGTAAATTTACACTTGGTCATCAATTGAAATTTCACTATATATGTGGACACTCTCCATGTGTTAATCTGGACACATTTGTCCGCCCTCCTTGTTAATCTTACTACATGAGTGCAGACATCGACAACATACTTATATCAATAAGGTGCATTATTATATTTAAATTAGATAATTGTTTGCTATTATATGTTATTATCTTATCTACATATTGCTAACAAATAGAGGCCCAAAGCCCACACTCCACACTACAAATACAACCTTACATAGGGGTATTCGCGGGTCAGTTCGATCGATTTTGGCCAAATTTAAGACCGAACCCAATCAAATTTGATCGATTTGGTTCGGTTCGGTTTTCAGAAGAAGAAAAAATTTGAAACCCAACCCTTTCATGAATGGCTCGGTTCGGTTCGGATTACCGGGTTACCCATTTAATTTTTTTTAGAATTACTATTTTATATCACGATTCTTTCAAATATCTCATCCAATTAACACAATATTATCAAATGTATGAAAGTAGTAAAATTGATTCATTTAATACCATCAATATAATATTCTAAAATAGACTTATAATGTAAATTAAAACAAAAGATTTTTGAACAAGATTTACTATAATAGTCTAAATCACAACTATTTCTTACAAACCAAGCTTTGTTATAACCAATTTTGCTGCAACCAGATTTGCTGAAACAAACAAATAAATAAAATATGATTCATTAATATTATAAACATGGTAAACAAAATATGAAAAAAAGTGAAACAAATAACAATATACCGGAAAGTAATACATTAAGAAGTTCTAGCATTTGCAGTTTTAACACTTGGAGACCCAATATTAGCAATCGAGAACTCTTTTAATTATAAAAGTATGCTATTAAAACTTTTATAACATATAAATATTGTGTTGGCCCCAAATGAACTCAAGAGATAAAGAAGCGTAAAGGTAAACCCAATTGAGTTTTATAAAATAATTAATAATTTAAAATCAAACTCAAATCAATAATATGGATATAAGAAATAAAGAAGACAATCAATTTTAACGTAGAAAACCTAATTGGGTAAAAAACCACAATTTCCAAATTGGATAATCAATCCAATGGACAACTCTACTATGATAATTTTGTGTACAAGAGTTCCTAGTATTCTAGTTTCCTAGTCTATCCTTACACAACAATTATCCTAGCTGATATCCTTGTTTCCCAGCAAAAAGCTCTAGTTTCAATTCACCAAGAATAGAGACAAACTGGTATCCTTGTTTCCCAGCCAGACTGGTATCCTAGTTTCCCAGCCAGAAGTCGCACATCCCAATTCATCAAGAACAGAGACCAAATTGGTATCCTAGTTTCCTAACTGCGACCTTTTCCAAAATCAAGAAGAAGAATACAATAAAATAGTTACCTTTACGTTTCTATTCTTTAAGCAAATAAGTATCTTTAAATCCTTATGGAGAGTTGAAGAATCAGACTTGTCAAATGCTTCTATATGATCTCACAACAAGTCTCTCAATGATGCAAACATAAACTCTCTAAAACTCTAATATTATTTGGAATGGAATGCATACAGGAACACCAAAATATGTTTCTATTTATACTAATTTAAAGATATGATTTTAGCCAATTTTTGAATGCAATCTTAAATATATTCTATCATATTATCCAATGCAATCTTAAAGATATTCTATTATATTATGCAATGCGGTCTTAAAAATATTCTATCCTATTTTTGAATGCAATCTTAAACATTTACAATACCACACCTTTTTTATTGTCAAATTAATTTTTTAAATTTTTAATATATATATATATATATATATATATATGTATATAATAAAATTTATATTATTATTACTGGTTGACGGATCGGGTCAACGGATCTGTAAATCTAAACCCGTGACTTAACCCGTACATGAACGGTTTTGATCGGTTTGGTTTGACTTTGACCCAAATATATAAATGACCCAACCCAAACTGTTCGAATCGGTTCGGATCAGTTCGGGTTCACGGGTGACCCGTACCCGTGAACACTCAAGTTCTCTCTAGACATATCTTAACACACCTTCACATAATGTGACATATACATTACATTATACTGAGTTTACAATCTCTCATACACTCAGTTATCCTCTTATAATTGATGTACTTACTTGAGTGTTAGAGTGTCTTTCCTTTGTTTTGCAGGTCCTTCCCCTAAACAAGGTTCACTCCTCATTTGACGTGCAAAATTTGGAATCCATATTGGCCATGCCTAACTTACACGTGGATTTTTCTGGATTTTGGTAAGAACATTTGGCCCCCACCGTGAGGCAGCGGTAAAACTTACCCTATGGCCTCGCACCCAGACAAGTCATCGACACACATACATGGTCAATACACACTCTAGCGTTAGACGTGACACCCCTGTCGAAGCATCTAACCCTCCGCAAACTACCATGACAAACGCTGACACCATTCAATATCTCCATAACTGCATGGAAGAGATGGAACAAAGATATCAGGAAGAAATTCGAAGGTTGAAAGCTAACCGTGATCAACAAGAAACCAGAGCAAGACATCCCCAGGGAGATGAATGCTCCCCTCTCATAGGCAAATCTTTACACAAACAATGACGCCATATTATGCCGGGTGCTCCCTACCTCCTTGAATGGGGCCTCGTTAGCATGGTATGATGGCCTCCCTAAACAATCCATTGATAGTTTCGACACCCTTGTCGAAAAATTCAGTGCACAATATGCGACCAGTCGGACCCATAGGCTGACTTTCACTGCACTAGCGACACTACGCCAAGCAGACGACGAACCTCTCTACAGGTTCATGGAACAATTTGGGCAACTAACTGTCCAAATCAGAAACCTCAACCCTGTGATAGCATTGCATTCTATGATGTTGGCCCTTTGACCTGACAAGTTCGTAGACAGTCTTTGCAAGAAACCTCCCTCTAACATGGACGAAATATGCGAACGCACTAAAGGCTACATACAGATGGAAGAAATGTCAAAGTTCAGAAGCAAAGTCCGTCAGGTTGGACATCAGTGAGAGAAACATGAAATAATAACCAGAGTCAACCCCCAGAGGGCTAACAAGAAGCAAAGGCTACACAAGATGCAACTTCTCCCGAGAAGACCTAGGTTTGAGAGATACACTCCCCTGACAGTCAACCAAGCTACCATCATGGATGAAGCCTTCAATAGGGAGGTACAGGTAACGCTACCAAATCCCTCATTGTCTATGAAACAAGGAGGAAACCGTAACAAGTACTGCTGCTATCATCGCGGCAATGGCCATAACACTGAAGATTGTTTGGCCTTGAAAGATAAGATAGAAGACCTTATCCAAACGAGGCACTTATCACGGTTTGTGAAAAAACATGATAATCCTCTAGAGGAAAATTGGAAGGAGGGACGACAAAGAGATCGATTAAGAAACAGAAACAATAATAGACGAAGAGATGGAGCAGAAGACAGAGGGAGACAAAGACAACAACAACCTAGACACGAACATCAACCCCTTCGCCAACACAAAGAGGAGCCTGCTCAGCATATTCGCAGTGTGATTAATACCATCGCAGGTGGCTTCTCATATGGAGGATCATCCAGTCAATCTCGAAAGAGACACTTGCACTCCATTTGAGACATCGATATAAACTATGTCGACGCTCTCTCACTGCGGAGTTTACCTCTCATTATATTCATTGACGCTGATTTCGAGGGAATTAATCCTGTCAACTAGGATGATCCCATAGTCGTTTCCTTTATAATCGCCAATTTCAAAGTGACAAAAGTACTTATCGATCAGGGCAGTTTCACTGACATCTTATATCTGAAGACCTTTCAGAAGCTGGAGATCTCAACAAGCTTTATTCAACCTTACCCAGGACCCCTCCTGGGATTTGTAGGAGAAAGGGTAGAAACCCTAGGATATGTCGACCTGATGACCACTTTCGGTCAAGGTTCACTTTTGAGGCTCAGGTACCTAATTGTGGAAGCCGACACGTTGTACCTTGCCCTGATTGGTAGAAAAACATTGAACGAGTTGGGAGCTATAGTTTCTACGCCTCATTTGAAGATGAAATTTCCTACCATGACAAAGGAAATTGTCACTATGAAAGCAGACCAGAAGCAGGCTAGACAATGTTACGTTGAAAGCCTTAAAGTGGCACCATATCCTTCTGACAAGAGGTCAGACAGACATCGTACCACTTCGGGGGGCACCACCCATGTCATGAATATAGACAGAGAGTGTACCCCTTATACACTGATGGTCTATACAACTCACCATGATGATACCTTCAATGTGGATCCACGTGATGACAACATCGACAAAGGGCCAAAACCAATAAAAGAACTAGTCAAGCTGAAACTCGAGCCCAAACCCGAATAGTGCACACATCTTAACAAAGAGCTTACCATCCATAAGTACAGACATATAGTTGATGTGCTCCGCAAGAACGCATTTCTGTTTGCTTTGCAACCATCTGATATGCCAGGTATTGACCCTAACGTCATATGCCACAAGCTAGCAATATCTCCATAGGCCAAACCAATAGCACAAAATAAGCGGAACATGGGAGAGGAAAGACGAAAGACAGTAAAAGAAGAAGTACACAAGTTGCTTAAAGCCAACTTTATTAGAGAAGTCAGATACTCTACCTGGCTTACCAATGTTGTCATGGTCAAAAAGGCTAGCGGCAAGTGGCGTTTGTGCACAGATTTCACAGACCTCAACAAGGCTTGCCCGAAAGACGCATACCCATTACCCAGCATCGACATACTGGTCGGTGGAGTGTCCGAGTTCCAAATCTTGAGCTTTCTAGATGCATATTCTGGCTATAACCAGATCAAAATGCACGCCCCAAACGAAGAAAAAATGACCTTCATTACTGAAGATGCCAACTACTGTTACAAAGTCATGGCTTTTGGTCTCAAAAACACAGGGGAAACATACCAATGATTGATGGACCGTGTTTTCAAAAAACAAATTGGACGCAACATCAAGGTCTATGTGTTAGATACAAGGGGAGTTGGAAGTAGGAGCTGCTAGTTTATCAAAGCAAGGCTAAAGTATTTGGCTTGCAGTTTTAGCTTTTTACATGCCCAATTATTTTGATGGCATTTGCAATTTGTCTAAGTGGTTCAAGTACACTGCCTAGTGATCCTTGCATTGCATTTACATAATTCATTTACATGCATTCATATGTAGAATATAGGATTAAATGCTTGCATATGCAAAGAAAATCACATGGCTTATGATTTTGGAAAATCAGATTTTGCACTGTGTTAATCGATTAACAATCTTATGTAATCGATACATATGTGTGTTAATTTCTGGAAAAGCCATGATGAACACTTTAGTCGATTACCACTCTTCTGTAATCGATTACCAAGTGTTATTTCAAAATATGTTTGACTGCTTTAATCGATTACAAGCGAATCATAATCAATTACTAAGTGCATTTTACATATAATGAGTACCTGCTTTAATCGATTACAAGTAAGGCGTAATCGATTACAAAGACTTGTTTCTATCTAAGCTTATCTGATTTAATCGATTACCATTATCATGTAATCAATTACTACAGCTTGTTTTCGTAAATCAATTGTCTGTGTTAATCGATTACATCACATATTAATCGATTAAGTTGTTCATGAAAGTTTTCCAGAAAAGCTCAATAACATATTAATCGGTTATCTGATTGAATTAATCGATTACATATGTTAAAATAATCGATTACCTTAAAGGATTAATCGATTAATGTATGTTAAATCAATTTTCTATTTAAAGGCTTTATGGGTCTGCACTTAAAAATATCAGAACATTTTTTAGAACAAAATATACTTTTGAGATTGAGTCTTACCAAAAGTTCTAAGTGCATTCAAAAGATCAAGAAACTGATTTTACTTAGAGAGACACATCTTTTGAGAAGATCAAAGAGTTATTGACTTTGGAAATGATGTGTTTGTGAGAAAAAGAGATTTCAAGAAAGATTAGTCTGTCACTACTCTACGACAGACATTTTAAGTCGGTTGTCGAGTAACCGTCTTAGTAGGGGGTGCGGTGGGGTCATTAAGTTGAAAATTTCAAAGACGGTTCATATCGAAACCGTCTTAGATTGTTAAAAACAAAGACAATTTATAAATAACCGTCTTAGAAAGTGGTGTTTTAAAAAAAAAAAATTAAAAACGACGCCGTCTGTATTGGGGATCATGTAATAACTTCTCATCATCATGTAGTTTGTATGTAGTACGAAGCATCAAACACTGTGTGTTACCTTGTTCTCTCTTCTCTTCTCCATGCCATTGAAAGTTTGAAACCCACATAGCTAGTCATCAATGGAATACAGCAATTGAGCTGAATCGCTACAAACTGAAACCCCACTCCCTTCTTTCCCACAACCCTCATCTTCATGTCCTCCTACCTATTACCCCTCTTACCCTCAAAACTTTAACCCTAACCCTTCTTCTTCTCTTCCCCTTAACCCTCCCGGGGTTGATCCCCAAACCCCATTGAACGCTATTAGCTATGCGGCTCATGAACCCGTTCATGGTTTGGTCTACGCTCAGAGCCATGTTGGGGCTAATTCATCTTCTGGGTATTGCTTGGCCATAATTGGGCTGCCAGAGAGGCTGTTAGACAATTTGGTACTGACACTACTCTTTATGCATCTGTAAATCGCTGTTTCTTTGTAGGCTAAATTTCGATTTTTTGACACTGATTGTGATTGAGGCACGGGTTTGGAATTAGATAACTTTTGGGCATGTGTTTGATTCTTCTTATGCATAGAGTTGGGCTTATAACTGTACTTGTGAAATTGGTCCCCTTGACAATTCTGTCTTGTTTACAAGGTTTTAAATTACAGTCGCGATTGTGGTTTCGTCACCATTGCGATCATTGAATATTGTGGGGAATTGTGGACAAATTCGACCACAATTGTGTTTGTGTTGAGGTGGCGGAGACCCCAAAATGTTGCTGCGGCCAAAATTGCGGTGGCAGATTGTTTTTTAAAACTTTGCTTGTGTATTCGAAGTAGTTAAAAATCAAGATTGAAATGATCATGTTCTTGTCTAGTGGCAGCTGGTTGAAGGATTGTGGGAAATTGATATGTTGTTAGTGAGGATTGCTTTGCTCGTAGTGTGTGCCTGATAAATGGTGTATGGCTCTGCGTTGCTTTTATTTTGTTTGGAGTTAGGGAGGCAGAATCCATATACAATTCTGTGATTTTATTGAGCTGTTCTGTTCTAGAAATCTATGTTCCTAACTTTTTGATGAGAAGTTAAAACATGTTTTGGCTAAAATAAAAAAAAAAACTGTTGTTCAAATACACACTTCTTGCTTGGCTATCCCATCTCTTGTAAAGTAACCACAAAAAAGGGGCGAAAAAAAACATCCACAAAAAGACAGTATCATTTGTATACACAGATAGAGACAGTGTATGTGTGAGACAGAGAAGCTAAAATTCTATTATTTAACTAACATCATGGCTGTTAGACCCTTCTAGTTCTAGGCTTTCTATATTTTACAGTGACATGATTGATTCATTGATTAAATTCTAAGAAGCATGGCTAGGTAAAAGCTTATCCTTATTATTCTTTTTTATAGGTGAATCTCTGTAAATTCTATTAGTGA
>PYAF01004799.1:167302-183097 GCA_007407185.1 Glycine tomentella
TACTCTGTACTGTTTAATCCTTTTGATTGTGCCATGTTTTTAGAGGTCATATAGTTGTTACTTGCTACTTCTCAATTACCTGTTTGGATATAATTTTTTCCATAACATATAAGGCTTCATTATTCTAATTCATACAAACCTATTTAATGTTATGTGACACATTTCCTTTTTTTTTTTTTTTAAGGTAACTTTCAAGGCTCCTATTGGATGAGCAGTAGTATTATTTATATAGCTTAATAGAGATGTATTGATAGGTGAGAATTTTTATATTATTAACTAATAAAAAAATATTATTGTTAAAAGTGTATAAAAAACAGTGTGAAAAATGCTATACAGAAACATACGGTGGCAATTATTAGTTCTGTAAGTAGTATTTTTTATGATATTATTATGAGATAATCTTTGGGTGAAATTATTATATGAGATAAGAAGCTATTATTAGTTCAGCAAGTAGTATTTTTTTTCGTTATATTTTTTTATTTTAATCCTTATAAAATGCTTATAGAATCTTAGCAGGTGAGTGAGTGTTGACTTTTATCTCAACATTTTATAGTTCTTTTTTAAAAGAAAGATTTTATAGTTATGGCGCAACTCCTTTAACTATAATTTAGTAAATATTGAAAAAAAAAATTCTCTCGTGTCCAGCGGAGGTGAGATCTCAAACTAATAATAAAATACTATGAATTGTCTTTTCTCTTCCATGGAGATTGAAAAAGATGAATAGATTTTTAATATAATTGAAGATAAATTTTTAAAAATATTATAATTATAAATAAATTTAATATCAACAACTAAACTAATTAACTTTTTAAATAAACGTAAAAATTATGTCTTATAGTTAGGATTCTTTTTGGTATTTCTTTATATTCATATATCAATTAGAGGTATCTGGAATTTTTTATTTTTAATTACAAATTGCAGTTTTACTTGATTCATCTGTGTGTTTGTGGGAAGTTATACTGGAAGTCTGTAATTTGAAAATTGAGGTATCGATGCATTTACTAATGAAAGTTCTTCATTTTTACACCGGAAGTACTTTAAAATAATTTGGGTTGATGGGCAGTAGGATCTTGGTCAATACACAGTAGACATTGTCATTCAGCTAGCTGTTCATATTTTTTTAAATGGTTGCATCTAAATCACCTAATAAATTGCTCCTTGGAATCTACAGAGGAATTCATATCTATGGAGTTTCATTTTACTTTAAGAGACAATGGGATGTGTGCAGCCTTTCAATTGCTTCACATGGTACTTGAGGTAAACATCTTTCCTTTTATAACTAAGCCTTTTGTTAACCACATATGTTGCTTAGATATAATATATAAATATAATTCCTGGTCTTATTACTGCATTTATGTACTCAATTACATCTCTGCTCTGTTGCATTCCTTGTGATGTTTCTGTTATGCAGCATAGTGTCTGGGTTGATGATGCTTTTGATAGAGCAAGGCAATTGTATCTGTCATATTATCGGTCCATCCCTAAGAGCTTGGAACGCTCAACTGCTCATAAACTCATGGTAGCAATGTTGGATGGAGATGAGCGGTTTATTGAGCCTACACCAAAATCACTGGAAAATTTAACCCTGCAATCTGTTAAGGATGCTGTAATGAATCTGTTAAGGATGTTGTAATGTTGTAATGAATCAAAATTTTATAGGCAGAAATTTTAGACACCATGTTCAACTCTAGGCTTAGACAAGCCTGATCATCTACATACTGAAAACATGCCATCCCCGTTACTTTTGGGTTGAAATCTTAAAAATATCTAGGTGTATAGTAAATACCCAAGTGTTATTTTTAATTGTTTTTTAGTCTGAAATCTGGTTACACGTTTTTGTACAGGCTCTTCACAACTGTCAGAGATTCTTTGGGGTTGACATATGACGTGGCAGTGATAAGGCTTTATGAATTTGAGAAGGTACTTAAGATGTATTCGCACCACAAGGACTGAAGCAAGTCCTTATAACTATTGAAACATGATTTTGTACTGTATACACATGTTTTACATATTGGTGTGTGTCTTGTGTCCATAATGCAACTAAGCTTAAACTACCTTGAATTTAGGTGGAAACCTGCAGGGAGCAGTTAATCGAGAAGCATATTTAGGTGTGTGTCTTGTATACACATGTTTTACATATTGGTGTGTGTCCTGCTTTTGAAGCCTTCTGTAATTCTATTAGTTGTCAATAGAAACTTTAGTTGAATGGGTCTTGAACTGAATTTTAGATGCTTCTTTTCATTGTGGAATTTTAAATCCCAGTCCCGTGAGTTTTTAGGCTATAAAGGAATTATAGTAGTTGATGTGATCAATATCAATCCCTATCTCATACTAGTATGTTGTATCAATATTCTTATTGCTATTTCTTATCTAATAATTATGGCAGGTCAAGGATTGTAGCTTAAGAACGCATATGTTTTGACTCTCTCATGTGCCAACTTCCAGCTGCCTGACAACACGTGTGTAGAACTGATCTTATTTGACAACTCATTCTTATTTGACATTTTTGAAACCTGTAATTGATAACTTTGTGTCAGAATATTAGAACTTACAAAGGAAAAGAAGTGTGTATTGTTATAGATGTTATATTTTATCTTATGTATATTGTTGTTAGTGAAACTTTGCGTTTATTCTTGTTAATGAAATAATATTTATTTTTATATACTTTGTCTTAGAAAGGCATATTCATATCATCGCAGCTACTATTATGTACGCGTAAAAAAATTGGAAAAAAAAATTAAAAAAAAACCACGAAACTAGGTCGGTTGCTAAAAGAACCATCTTAGAAAGACACATTCTAAGACGATTATTAGGCTGAGAATCGTTTTAAAATGTATCTTTCTAAGACGGTTGTAATGCTGAAACCGTCTTAGAATGTATCTTTCTAAAACGGTTATCAACAAAAAACCGTCTTAAAAAGATGCATTCTAAGACGGTTGCTATCTTACAACCCATATTCTAAGACGGTTGCTACGTAGAATGTTCCTTTTTAAGACGGTTATTAGGCTAATAACCGTCTTAGAAAATGACTTTCTAAGACAGTTGTAGCTAACAACCGTCTTAGAAAGACACATTCTAAGACAGTTGTTACGTAACAACCATCTTAGAAAGTCATTTTCTAAGACGGTTGCCAACTGACTTTAAAAATTTGCTTTTTTAACGACATCTATAACTACGACAGTTGTACAACCGACGTAGAAAGGGGTAAATAATCGATGTAAAAAGCCTTTTTTGTAGTAGTGTGTGCATTGACATTCATACAACCTAATTGATTGGTAACTTCATACATTCATTTAATTATCTGTTGATGATCTCAAGTTGTGTATTTCTTGAACTCTTTCTTTCAGAATTTATGTTTTAGAATTCTATGGTGTAAATCATTTTGGTTCTTTCAAGCTTTCTAGAATAAGGTTCTCAAGGGGTAAAGATCTAAGTAGGGTTCTCAGGATCTTTGTGATTTGTATTTTGATAGTGTTTTAGAATTCAGTATATTTATCTAGGGTTGATAAAGACAATCACTTGTATTGCTTGTAAAAGAATAATTTAATTTAGTGAAAACTCTAACCTAGTGTTGGTTGAAAGACACTGGACATAGCCTCCAAGTTTGTGAGGTGAACCAGTATAAATTATTGTGTCTTGTGTTTCTTTCATTGCTTGTATTTGGAAATCAATATATAATCAACAAAGAAGCATTTCAGACATTACATGCATTCTAAGGTGAATCTAGATTGAAAGAAAATTCTGATTTTGATAAAGGTTGATTGAGTGATACGATTCAAGTTTTAATTCTGCAAATTGTTTTAAAGAAAAGTTTTTAAAAGACTGTTTTAACCAATTCACCCTCCTCTTGGTTATTTGAAGTGTGTTCATTGTATTTTCACTATGTTGATGAGGTATTCGAAGAGGTTTGAAAGTATGACATGTGTCTTAACCCTAAAAAATGCACATTTGGGGTGGGTGGCGGTAAGTTCCTTGGTTTCATGATCACTCACCGAGGAATTGAAGCCAACCCGGGCAAATGCTCGAGCATATTACAGATGCATATCCCGGCCAACGTCAACGAAGTTCAAAGATTGAATAGGAGACTAGCGGCTCTGTCAAGATTCCTTCCAAAACTCACCAAGAAGGCAAAGCCTTTCTACAAGCTGCTCAATAAGACAGAACCATTTATCTGGGATGACACTTTTGAGCTGTTGCACCACCTGTCTTGAGTCGAGAAACGCTATCAAATGATCGAAAAGTAGCCTTGGCACTAGTCACCTCCACTAGGTGCCTCTGGCCTTATTTCCAAAGTCACCAAGTGATAGTCAAAACTAACTATCCCATCAAATAGGTACTACGGAAGCTCAAACTGGTAGGCAGGATGGTGGCATGGTTAGTTGAACTGTCAAAATTTGACATTCAATATGAACCACGTGGTCACATGAAGACACAATTCATGGCAGACTTCCTAGCAGAATTTGCAGGAAAAGACAAGTCCACCCTAGACTGGTGGAATGTCTACGTAGAGCATCTAATATACTGGGAAGTGGAGTAGGCATTATACTTAAAAGACCCGACAACATCTCATTGGAACAAGCTCTTAAGCTTAACTTCAAGGCCTCAAACAACCAAGTCAAGTACGAGGCACTCATAGTAGGACTCAAACTCGCAAAAGAAGTCGGGGCTCAATGTCTGAGATGTTATTCCGACTCACAACTAGTCCAGGGACAGATAGTGGACAATTATCAAACCAAGGAAGCCATACTCCTCTAGTATTACAATCTGGCCAAAACACTCATCGACAGTTTCGAGTGTTTCGAGATGTATCACATACCACAAGAGAGAAACACCAGAGTTGACTTGCTATCAAAACTGGTCAGTATCAAAAAGATCGGGCACCTCAAAACAATCATCCAAGAAACACTCAAGAAACCCACCATTGACACCCAAGTGGTAATGGCTGTCAAATTGGAGGAACCTAACTGGATGACCCCTTACGAAGACTTTGTCACAAAAGAAACACTTCCAATAGATGAGAACGAGGCCCGACGTATAAAGAGGAATGCTAGCTACCATGTCATCATCGATGGTGAGTTATTCAAAAGAAGGCTGACAGCACCTCTATCAAGTGCCTCGATAGCCAACAGGGGGATGCTCCCTCGCCACTAAGGTAGTATGAGTAGGATACTATTGACCAACACTCAGGACCAATGCCTTCGAGTTCACACAGAAATGCAAAAGGTGTCAAGAGTTTGTGGACATCCCACGGGATCCCCTTGACCACCTTCATACCATCTCTTCCCCATGGCCTTTCACTATGTGGGGAATGGACATCTTGGGAACATTTCCTAAAGCTCTAGGAATGGTCAAATTCTTGGTGGTGGCAATCAACTACTTCACCAAGTGGATTGAGGCAAAGCCACTGCGGGGAATAATGACCAGTGAAGTCGAAACCTTCACCTAGAAACATCTCATATGCTGATATGGTCTACCTTATGCTATCGTTACTGAAAATGGTACGCAGTTCAAGACTTTCTCACACGACTGAGTATCAAGCACCTGGTCACCTCTGTTGAACATCCCCAGACTAATGGTCAAGTGGAAGCTGCAAACAGAGTCATTCTCCCAGCCCTTCGCACCAGATTGGACAAGTCTGAAGGTCTTTAGAAGGTAGAACTCCGCAGTATACTTTGGGCCTACCATTGCTCACCTCAAAGCACTATAAAGGAAATTCCTTTCTGCCTTACATATGGCACTGACGCCATGATCCCCGTCTAGCTAGGGGAACCTTCAACAAGAAGGATGGTCTTTCAGGAACAGTGCAACGAGGAGAACATGAGAGTTGAGTTGGAAACCAATAAAGAGATTCAAGACATAGCCAAAATTAATGAAGAAGTGACCAAGCTCCACAGGACAAGAAGATACAATTCTAAAGTTCAACCTCGAACTTTCTAGCCAGGTGATTTAGTATGGCGTGTTCAGGGTGAAGTCAAGAAGGATCCCATGCAGGCAAGCTTGGACCAAACTGAGAAGGCTCGTTTAGAGTCATCACCAACCTGGACAATGGCGCCTACAAATTACAAGAACTCTGTGGTAAAGACATTCCAAGAACTTGGAATGCTACCCACTTGAAGTTCTACTACAGTTGAGAAATTCAAGATCGGGTGGTGTACTCTTTTTCCTATTCAAGTCTTTTGTCCCATTGGGTTTTGGCTTGAAAGGTTTTAATGAGGCCCATCCGAGAAATAACAGAGGGAATATGTACATTAGATGCTATATTAATAAAACATATGCCTCTTTCTTTCGCATACTTATGTCAACCTTGCAAGATTTTGACTAATTTCAGGAACTATTGCCTGATCATTCTCCCAGGTCCAGCCTTGACAAAAAAAACCCCGGACCATGTCCTAGTACTACTTGCCAAGGTCTACCCTAGGCAAGCCTAAATAAAATCCAGGGCGAACGCATCCTAGTACTCTTCAAAGGTTCGTAAATCCAAACTACGTCGAACCGTCAAGGTTCGTAAGCCTAAAGCTTTGGTCGACCTTACAAAGCCCAAGATCCTTTCTTGGCAATTTACAGTTTTGTAAATCCAAACTAAGCTGAACCGTCAAGGTTCATAAGTCTAAAGCTTTGGTCGACCTCACTAAACCCAAGGTTCGCCCTTGGTACTCTACAAAACCCAAGGTCTGCCCTTGGTAGTCTACAAAACCCAAGGTCTACCCTTGGTACTTTACAAAGCCCAAGATCCATTCTTGGCAATTTACAGGTTTGTAAATCCAAACTACATTGAACCGTCAAGATTCATAAGTCTAAAGCTTTGGTCGACCTCATTGAACCCAAGGACCGGCCTTGGTACTCTACAAAACCTAAGATCCGCCCTTAGTACTTTACAAATCCCAAGATCCGTTCTTGGCAATTTACATGTTTATAAATCCAAACTACGCTGAACCATCAAGGTTCATAAGTCTAAAGCTTTGGTTGACCTCACTAAACCCAAGGTCCGCCTTTGGTACTCTACAAAACCCAAGGTCCATCCTTGGTACTCTACAAAACCCAAGGTCCTCCCTTGGTACTTTACAAAGCCCAAGATCCGTTCTTGGCAATTTACAGGTTTGTAAAAATCCAAACTACAATGAACCATCAAGGTTCATAAGTCTAAAGCTTTGGTCGACCTCACTAAACCCAAGGTCCGCCCTTGGTACTCTACAAAACCTAAGGTCCTCCCTCGGTACTTTACAAAGCCCAAGATCTGTTCTTGGTAATTTACAGGTTTGTAAATCCAAACTATGTTGAACCGTCGAGGTTCATAAGTCTAAAGCATTGGTCGACCTCACTAAACCCAAGGTCCGTCCTTGGTACTTTACAAAACTCAAGATCCACCCTTAGTACTTTACTAAGCTCAAGATCTGTTCTTGTCCATTTTCAGGTCTGTAAACCCAAACTAAAGTAAACTGTCAAGGTTTATAAATCCTAAAGTTTTGGTCAACCTCTAAAAACCCAGGGCGGACGCGCTGTTGGTACATTCTCAACAACACATGGATCTAAGACCAGCTCTTAGGACCACAAACCCAAGGCCACACCTTGGTGAATCTTGACAAAACCCAGCTTGGACAACTCCACCGGTATCAACCTTGACAAATATGAAGTACAACTATGTCTACCCTCGACATAGGTTATTGTTTCTATATATCTTCCTTGCAAGAATACAAGTTCTCAAGAACATAAAGCCCAAGATACATACTTGGCACACAAAGGCCAGGGTCCGCCCTTGGTATGCTAAAACCCAAGAAAACTATCTTGGTACTATTACACACTATGGAAACTCGACATGGCAGACCATAGGATTGTTTGTTTTGTAGAAACACACGTTCAAAGTCTATCTTTGACCTACATAGTTATCAACAAAATCTTGATAACTCCCAACACTTAAAAGCTTGAAGACCACCCGTGGTCAACCTCGTATTCACCAAGTTATTCATCATGGAAATATAAGGTATTTAAAGCGTAAATTTGATGATTTCAGTGCTCATAAATTCTATTTGCGTAGGAATACGAGCTACACAAAAATCCAAGAAACATTCTTGGTACTCAATCCAAGGCCTATCCTTGGTATGCTAAACCCAAGGAATATTCTTGGTACCAAAGTCCAGGCTCCGCTACGGTACTCTAACTTCTATAGAACCTCGACACAAGACCATAGGGTTATTTGTTTTGCAGGAAAAAATGTCCAAGGTCCACCTTTGACATCCCAAACCCAAGAAAACTCTTGGTACTTTCATCCAGTGGAAGCCTCGACAAAAGAGTCCACCCTAGCACATTACAAGTTCAAGAAACACACTTGGTATTTTTTTCATGTAGAATCTTGAAAAGGTAGGCTAAAAACTTAGCCATTTGCAGAGTTCAACACAGATGTCCACGGTCAATCCTCGACATTTCCAAGTCTAAGATACATTCTTAGCACACTTTAGCAATGGGAACCTCGACAAGCGAAGCTAAAGACTTGGCTATTTTTCGCAAAAACAGGAATCGAGTATTACCTCATGACAATGATAGTTCATGACATGCAAAACCCAAGATGTACTCTTGGTACCTCAGTCACTTGATAATTCAGCAAGCAATGTCGATACATCAAAACAATTGAAAATAACAAGACATTACCACAATGTAAAGTCTTAAATTGGTTCGACGACAATGCTATTCAAGTAACTTATCAATGTAAAGACAACATGCAACACAAAGAAGATTGACGAAGATGGAGAAATAAGGAATACTTTCATTGAAGTTGAAAAATAACTTTACATGGCCACCAACGGCCAAAAGTACAAAAGAAGCAAAAAGACAAAAGCAACCTACACATTAACTGCATCACTAGTAGTCTCCTCACCGAAACCAAGCTCATCCTCATCAACCAAGGCACCATCCTTCACATCCTTGAAAGGATCAAACTGACCCAAGTCAAGGTCCTTTGCAAAGAGCCCAACTTGGTGCACCGCCTTGAAGAAGCTTTTCACATGCTGCTCCACTGCTTCCCGCTTGTACACCTTCAACTCCTCGTCAAGCTCTTTACTGACCGCCATCTCAGCCTTAAGCTCAACCTCAGCTTCCTTCAGCCTCCTCCAGACTAGCCACCTTCTCAGCTAACTCTATCTCAACAGCAAGCCCGACCTCAGCTTCCTTCAGCTTCGTCTTCAACTCTAACACTTTCTTCGCCAACTCCTCCCTTTTAGCAATAGCTTTATCAACCTTGGCAGCAGTTGCCCTACCACGAACAACCAGCTCATCACCATCAAGCCTAGTCCTCAACAACTTGGACAAAGCTTCACCTGTCTTGATGGACAGCTGTTGGTTACACCTAACCGCCTCGGCAAGGGCCACCGCAGCACCATTCAATCTGTTACACTCCGCCTGCTAAGCATTGCGAACAACACCCTTCAGCTTGTTGTACTCCTGCTCAAAGGAGGCATCCTGGCTCATGGCCTATTGATGCACTTGTTGGGGATCTTTCATATGGCAAGGCCCCCTTGCAAAAAGAGCTCAGCAGCGTCAAGCAAACGATGGGTACTGGCCGACCTAATCAAATTTCTATCAAAGGGGGTCAGCAGTCATCGATCAAGCCTATGCCCAATACTCCACAAAGAGTCTACCTCCCTTGGAGCACTTAAAAACTCGAGGGAGGTGACAGGACAGTGGCATTGCAGACGGAGGAGGCAAAGAAGGAGATGGATTAGCAATAGCAGGAGAAGCAGTTTGGGAGGTGGCCAGAGTCGGAGCGGCAGCCATAGGAGGCACAATAGTTGCAGCAGCTACGACAACAGGAGAAGCAGTGGCAGCAACCACCACAGGCGTCAGAGCCTGGACAGGAGGAGGAGAAGTAGTAGGCAGAAGCCTGATATCCTCCCTCATCTCACACAGGCTACGAAGGGCATAAACGGCCCAGGACTTCTTGCGCCCAGACGTCCCAGCTACCTCGTCTCGCTTCCTCTTTGACAGCTCGGAAGGAGAGGGTTTGGGAAAGAAACAGCTACATTAGTAGGGCCAACCCGGACAGTGGGTCAACCCTCTTCATTAGCTGGGGGGTAATAGGGGGCGGTACAACATCACCACCCACATTCCTCACCAGTGGGCTCCATTGGAAGTTACCCATAATACCTGCAAAAACACAAAAAAAAAAAGTTATAGGGAAGGAGCCTGGCAACAGCTCCAAGGTTGCCTTGTCAGACCTCTCCACAAGGGTCACCATGTCCTCATCAAAGGACCTGAACCTGGTAGGGTCATCCTGCCAATAGAAGGGGAAGCGAGCCTCCCCATCCCTGTTGCGCATCAAAGGCAACCCATCAGCCACGACACCACTTTCGTGGACCTTGAAGAATCGGTCCTTGAAGCTGCGGAAGACGTTGGTGTCAACCTCGAACAACTTTTTAGAGACACTGTGCAAGGAGACCCAAGCAACCTTCCCGGACAGCTTGGTTTTGAAAAGGAAAAAAAAAAGAGGAACAATAGCATGAATGTGCAGATGAAAACACAAAATCTCGAAGGCCCACACCACTGCCCAACTGTTAGGGTGAAGTTGGGAGGGGACCACATTCAATTACTCCAACAGAGCACATTGAAATGGAGAGAAGGGGAGAAGAAGACCCAACACCTCGAAGAGGCATTGGTACATGAAAAAGAAGGGCAGAGCGCCCGGCGCCGCCCTCAAGCAAGGGAAGTCATCTTCCCCACAAGGCCTGATGATGACCTTGTAGGCATCCAAAGGAGCCGTCATCTACAACATCGAGCAAAAGACATTTACAAAGTAGTGGAAGTCATGGAGGAGTAATAAACACGTCCTTCCTTACCTACTCATAGCCACAAATGACTGGAACAGCCGATGGCGACCCAGCGTCGGGGCTGCGACGCACACGAGAGGAAGCTCTAACGCCTCCGGGGCTATTTTGTCTCTTCCTCCCCAAAGAAGAAGCAGGGATGATGGTTAGCGATAGAGGTTCATCCACCCTTGCCTGCTGACGAGGACAAGAAGTGCCCTCATTAGCCCGATGGGAACTTGCTCTCTTCCTGGAGGAAGAAGACGATTCGTCATAATCTCTGCCATGGTATTCTCCTTCGAAGAGTCACCCACGGAAGTGACTTCACACATAACATGCTACTCTATTGAGCCACTAGAGTCACTACTGCCCATGTCAAAAGCAAAGTTAGAGATGGGTGAGACAGACATTTTTTCAGAAGAATACCTTGAGAGAAAGAGAAAGCTTAAGCGAGAAGAAGACTGAAGAAGAAGGAAACTCAAAAAAGGCAAAGACATGGGAGTGATGGTAGAGATGGTAAAAGTCCCATCTATTTAAATGGGGGTGAGGCTCGACAATTACTGGCGAGATTTCAAAATGTCCCCTAAAAGCTCATGCCATGATTGACCGCATTTACCCACTATCGTACGTTCTCCTGTACATGCCCACTCCTTAAGTGACACATAGGCACACTTACAGTTGCGTGGACGGCACACGCCTGCAGCATTTAAAGTGGAGAAACGCATGATTTCAATGTCCACTCCAACTGTCAGATATTGGCAGAAGCTACCAATCTTGACACTTCACTTACCTGCCATGATCAGACTTATCTACAAGTCAAACTAGTCCACCTTGGGCAACTCAGCAATAACAACCCTGACTGCCTCGTCCAGGGTCAAGTCTCTATACAACCTGGATAACCTTGTCCAAGTTCCAGACATTACCTCTCAAAGCTATCGACCTCGACGCATGACAACACTTGTCTACCCTCGGGGGCTGCTAGCACTCATCATGTTATTTGCCATGACACTTGACATTCTTCATCGACGCTTGTTCACCCTCTTTCGCCCGCAAGCTGGCTCAGAGGCTAGGGGGGCTTATGTACAGTCCAAAAATGGTAAACGTACACGTGGCCATCAACTAAAAGGTCATTATACACGTGAGCACCCTCCACATCAGCACTGCTACATTAATAGTGCTTATTCACTCTCCAAGTGTCAACCCGGACACATTTGTCCATCCTCCTTGTCAGCCTTGCTACAAGAGCACGAACATCGACCTTCTACAGGAGCACAAACGCCTACTGTGCATATCTCCTTATTAACAGCATATCAACTATGTTTGGTCATTCAAATAGGTGTAACAACCTTATCTGCTAATATATCTACAAGTTGTTACTTATCTACAAGTAACTGTATATCAATAAGGTACATTAAATTATATAATTGTCTGTTATTATTTGTTATTATCTTATATACAAATTGCTGACAAATAAAGGCCCAAAGCCCACACTCCACACTATAAATACAACCTACATGTTCTCTCTAGACATATCTCAACACACCTTCACATAATGTGACATATACATTGCATTATACTGAGTTTACAATCTCTCATACACTCAGTTATCCTCTTATAATTGAAGTATTTACTTGAGCGTCACAGTATCTTTTCCTTTGTTTTGCAGGTCCTTCCCCTAAACAAGGTTGACTCCTCATCCGACGTGCAGAATTTGGAATCCACATTGGTCATGCCTAACTCACACGTGGATTTTCTGGATTTTGGTAAGAACACTAATTTTATGCAATGTTTGACACGAGATAGAAGAAAAAGACAGAGAAATTTGAAATAAAATTTCAAAAGAGAATAACCTTTTTCTCTCATTTGGTTAAATAAAAGAAACGGAGAAGGGATTGAAATTGTGTGGGCTTCAGAAATTTAAACTTGAGTTATTGGCTAACATTCAAAGCATGTGACAAGGAGAGAGTTTGAATCATGGAAACTTACTAATTTTCTAATGAGAACTACTATTTCGTCTTTTACGTCACTACTACAAATGGGCCTTCTACATCGATTATAAAGCGTTTCTAAGACGGTTGTACGACCGTGGTTGTATGGGAAATCGTTGAAAGGCATCACTTTCTACGACGGTTATACAACAACCGTCTTAGTAAGTTGAAGTTTCTAAGACGATCCTAAGAACCATCTTAGATTAGTGTAATATACTAAGACGGCTATTAGGAATAACAGTCTTTGAATGTTCCCATTCTAAGATGGTTTTCCTAACAACCGTCTTAAAATCAGTTTTTTTTTTTTTTAAATTACACTAATCTAAGACGATTATTCCTAACAACCATCTTAGATTAGTGTATTTATCTCATAGTAGAGTTTAGCATTTTCCTTTGGTATTACATGTGATTTGGGAGTACTTTTATGACTTAACGGACTTGTTAGGATGGTTATCAATTTAACTTTTAAAATTTTGTAAAGAATGAAATTATTTTTCGGCTTAATAATTTATAAGTTTAAGTTTTTTTAATTTAATATAAATTTTAAATTTAATGAACCACACAAACAATTGTCATTTCTCCATTTAGACTCAGTGAGCTGATGGTAACAATGGAAGCAAAAATGGTGGCACTAGAGACGTGATGTAGCAAAAGCAATAGTGTGGCTAGTGTATGACAACAGGGGTGGTGGGAGTAACTACAGTATAATATAGTTGTGGGATAACGATTACCGCGATGATGCTTGATTAGTGATAATGGTAATAATTCAGTATTGGCTAAGGCAATGAAAGTAATGAGTATCAACAATGACAATAATAATTGACATAATTTATTAATAATGTGGAGTGGTAGTAATAATTAAATAGATTAAAATATACTTTTTTTCTAACAAAATATCAAAAGTTTGGTTTTAGTCTCTAAAAAAAAATTATCTACTGTGCTCAAAGATTAAAATGTGTGATTTTTTGTTTTGAAATTAGGCTTGACTTTAACCGAACCTATGTGGTGTTGAGTTGCACAACACGTGTCAATACTTTTTTACGTGTCACTTGTTGGTTTGCTACTCCCTCTGTTGCCTCATCCAACATGCGTCTTCTCCTCTCTTCCTAGCCTTTTCTTCCTCATTGGGTTCTAACTCTGAAAATTGCTTTCGCCATGGCTATTCAAGAGGAGAGAGTCGCGGTAGAGAACAACGCAGACGAAGCTGCAACGATGCAGTTTTGACTCTGCAGTCACCGCACAAGGGAAGCATGATAACGACAAGACCAGACGACTATTCAGGTTGTGGTGTTTTTGTTCCAGATCCATTGAAGGTTGAGTGTGTCACAGATGGCAAAGGTTGATGGTGGTGGTCGGTGGTGGTGGTGCACACTGCGCGTGGTGGATCTCGTAAATGTGGCGGTTTGGGTGCGTTGAGGTAGTTGGAGGGTAGTGGTCTAGGTTGAGGATGGTAAGGGTCATTAACATTTGGCTCAAAGGTGGTGCGGTTCTTGGTTATCCAAAATGGTGGTGGTACAATACTAGGTTTGGCTAGTGTTGTGTTAATGGTAGTTGGAGGTGGGCTATGGCACGAGTTGGGTGAGTCATGGTTATTGGTTAGTGAATACTCATCAGTTGAGTTATTTTTTTCTCAGAGTATTTGGTTCTTGCCATAGTAAACTTGGTATGCCGAGCATAAAAATGGCCTTGAATTTAATTTAGTTTGAAATATTGGTTTCTTTTTTGTTGCTTGACTAAGTCAAAATCAGATAAGGTGGTCCACCCACCTTATCTTCTTAGGAATAAGTTGTTGTTAATCTTATCTTTTATCTTTAACAACTATGTCCACTTTTTATGCATATAAAAAAACAGCCTCTTTGGTGGGAAGAGGTAAAAAGAGGAGATGTGCACCATGGTTAAGGTCCCTGTGCTTGCTATATAAAAAATCTCAATACACCATCAGTGAGTGATAGTGAAAGCATAGAAGATCCTTAAGCCAAAAGTCAGATTAGTTTGGAGACTCATAAACTGTTTACAGATTACTTGACTCACGAACAATTGCAAATCATCTTCCGAGCAAACAAAAATAACAATGGTGCGAGGTATTTATGATCTTAATTTTTCCCCATTTGATCTAATAGCTTCTGATGTATACAAGCATGATTAGATCATTTAGTTTTTCTAACAATTGGTATCAGAGCCCTTTTTGCCTCTGTCTTGCTTTTGTTGCTTTCTGTAAATTAAAACATGGATTTCGGTATTGAAGAAGGTTGAAAAACCATCGGGTTTTAATTTTGGGTTTGTGGGTCGTAACTAGGTCAAAGTGACCTGATTCAAGGTTGAAGATGATGAACATTAATAATAAAAAATAGAATGTTTTTGCACCATCTGGGTCTCAAACCCGCATCCAGCCCTTTTAGGAAAAATCACATGGACCGTTGGGCTACTACAGCTTATGTGATATTTACTCGTTTTTTTTGCATGTTATACATTTCATGTGTTCCTGTTTAATTTTGGAATTTGTAAAGTTTTGATTTGTTTTATGCATGAACATATTATGAAAAAATTTATTCCATGCATATATATATATATATATTAAATCAGATGCATAATATTATGTTTCAATTATGCACTTGTATATGAGAATTTTATTCATCATTATATTATATCTTGATCTTGAAGTGCATAATATGATTTATTTTCATATAATTAAGTTTTGTGTCTAAGTGATCTTTATAATTTTAATTAATTATGGATTAGTCGCAATATATATAATTTGATTAAAATTCTATATTAAGTTGTTTAAAGATCATATAAGGAATCAGACATAATATTGTAATTAATTGCTACACTTTTCAAGTTACTATTTTGTGATATATGTTCACATAATTTATTGTTATTTGTCATTACATGTATTAATTTTTGTTTCCCTATACATGTAATATTAAGTTGATTAATTATTTAATTTTATTGTTTATGGTTAATTACAATAAAATTAATTTTGAAAATTAGATAATATTTAGTGATCTTTATAATTT
>PYAF01004799.1:183197-194289 GCA_007407185.1 Glycine tomentella
AATAAAATTAATTTTGAAAATTAGATAATATTTAGTGATCTTTATAACTTAATTAATTAAAGCCTAGCCACAACAACTTTAATTATTTAAATTATATATTAAGACTTTTTAAATCACATAAGGTAGATGATACCAATTGTAATTAATCATGTATAATATATTAGATATTATCCCACAGGAATTTCTATTATAATTTTGTATGATTAATTAGGATAAAATATTAAATTATATTTTTTGATTTGCCCACATAGATCAAGAAATATAACTTGATAGTTTTATCATAATATGTGAATTTGATTGAATTAAAACTTTAGTCCACAGGCAAATTTTATGTCACTAAATTCATAATTTTATAAGCATGACTTACATTGGTAAAACATGATACATTAATTTTGTCTCAAATAGGATAAAATCTTAAATTATATTTTTTGATTTGTCCACATGGATCAAGAAATATAATTTGATAGTTTTATCATAATGTTTATGTGAATTTAATTGAATTAAAATTTTAGCCCATAGGCAAATTTTATGTTGCTAAGTTCATAATTTTATAAGCATGACTTACATTGGTAAATCATGATACATTATTTTTGCTTCAAATTTTAATGATAAGCATATATGTTGAATTATTTTGCAACTATACAACCTATTAATACAATTGATGTACCAGAATTGAGTGGAGATTATTTTTCTATATGGAAATAAATGATTTTGTTGACGTTAGTGTATATGGACATTGATTATGCTATTAGGAAAGTTGAGTCTTCAGGGAAGGCATTGGCCAATACCTTAATAATGAAATTTTCTTCCATGAAGCTCAATACTCTGAGGGGTGTGTATGAGCACACCATGCAGATGAGGGATATTGCAGCTCAACTTAAAACTCTAGAGGTTGACATGTCTGACTCCTTTCTGGTGCATTTCATTATGAATACTCTCCCAGCACCATATGGTCCCTTAAAATATCTGACAACACACATAAAGACAAATGGTCTATTAATGAACCCATGACCATGTGTGTTCAGGAAGAGGGGAGGTTGCAGTTGGAACAAGGAGATAGTTCTCTTATGACGATCGAAAGGAAGGATAATAAGAAAGGTCATAAGAACAAGGGAAGTGGTAAAATACCACCTCAAGATGGAATTAAGAAAGATTCCAGGTGTTTCTTGTATAAAAGGAAAAAGCACATGAAGAAAGATTGTCCTAAGTTCAAGCTATGGTTTGGAAAAGAAAGGTATGCCTACATCTTTAGTTTGTTATGAATCTAATATGAATAATCATAACACATGGTGGATTGATTTGCAATATTGTCTTTTCTATATTAATTTGCAAAATGATACCACTTATGATGATATGCATGTTAATGTTGGCACAAAACGATGTGTTATGAATGAGGATTCCTCTATGTTATGGCACCTAAGATTAGGACACATCTCTATTGAGAGAATTAAGAGATTGGTACTTAGTGCTTTGGATTTTGCTGATTATGATACTTGTATAGATTGCATTAAGGGTAAGCAAACTAACAAGTCTAAGAAGGTTGCAAAGAGGAGCTCAAATCTATTAGAAATCATACATACAGATATTTGTTGTCCAGACATGGACACAAGTAGTCTGAAATACTTTATCTCTACTTACTTCGTTCTAAAGATGAAGCTTTAAATGCCTTAAAAGTTTTTAAAGTCGAAGTGGAGAAACAATGTGGAAAGTAAATTAAGATCGTGAAATCCGACAAAGGTGGTGAATATTATGGTAGATACACGGAGAATGGATAAGCACCTGGTCTATTTGCGAAGTTTCTTCAAGAACATGGGATTGTTGCCCAGTACACTATGTCTGGTTCTCTGGATCAGAATGGTGTGGCAAAAGGAAGAAACCGAACCTTAACGGACATGGTGCAAAGTAAGCTTAGTAGTTCCAAGCTTCCTAAGTCATTGTAGACTGAAGCACTGAAGATGGCAGTGTACATATTGAGCCGAGTTCCAACTAAGGTTGTCCCAAAGACACATTTGAGTAATTTAAGAGTTGGAAATTGAGTTTGCAACATGTACGCGTTTGGGGATGCTCGTCTGAAGTGAGAATATATAACCCACAAGAAAAGAAGCTTGGCCCAAGGACCATTAGTGGATACTTCATTGGATATGCTGAAAGGTCTAAGGAATACAGTTTTAACTGTCCATTTCATAGTACAAGGATTGTGGAATCAAGAAACGTTGAATTTCTTGAGAATGATTTGATTAGTGGGAGCGATCAATCCAGAGATTTTGTTTATGAGAAAGATCATTTAGTTACTCAACCATCCACTTCAAATCTTAGATTAGTTGTTATTAACAATACCCTTCCAGCTCAACCGGGTGTTGTGTAACTTATCATTCAAGATCCACAACCTGCTGATAATCTAGTAGATCAAGTTGTTCATGAGGAGCAAGAAAAAATTGGTGACCAACCAATTGAGAAGGGATCATACACCCTTTACGTGAGCAAACCGACTAGGAGTTGCGCTCTACTCCTAGGGAGGTCCATATCTATCTAACTGACCAGAAGATCTGTCCGAAAGGCAACCATACACAAGACACGGAAACAAGCATACATATTATCATGAGGAAAGCTGTAACATCCAATTCAATGCATATAAATCATGTATGCAACCATCATTCCCTCGGAGTATGGTGGAACTCAGGCAATGGAAAACACTCCCAAGAACAAAGAACTTACCTAACAAAGCAGTGCTCTACTGTTCAATCCCTGTACTGTGGTCTCTACCACTGACACCCTCAGTGTCACTCCCTATACAAAGGCACACAAGTAATCAACAATGGTTCTCAACCGTAAGAATGAAAAGAAATGCTATTCTTTCCCATTAAAACCCCTTATACACTATTTTCCAATTATAAGGATGTTGCGAATACGGCAAGTGCACCGCTCGTTTCAAGTAATAAAGTGAGTAAGTATAGTATCGTCTCCACAGGGATTGGTATGAAATTCACAGTAATTCTAGGTCTAAGCAATTGGAAGTAAAAAAGAAAGAATTTGTGAAAGAATTTGGTTGTTGTTTGAATATTGCAATTAAAGACAGAAATTAAAGAGATTAAATTGCAGTAAATTGAGTTGTTACCAATGGAAAGAATAATTGTGGGCAGGCACAATTCCCTCTGTTCCCTACCTCTTTCACTTAACTGGTTATCAAGTTTGATTACTCAAATGATATATCTCTCCAAATTTAGTTAATCCTAATTCCTTAGCAATTTAACCCTTTAACCTGAATCAAGAATCTTAATTCCTTAGCGATCCCTATCAAGCTAAGCATTAAAAAGAATATATCATAAGGTTTGCTTGTTTCTGATTGTTCAGAGAATAAATCTTTTCTAGTTTAGTTAACCCCTAACCTTAGCGAATTAACCCTTTAACCTGAATCGAAAACCTAATCCCTTAGTGAATTCTATCAAGTTAAGCATTTCAAAGAATATATTGTAAAATTCTGCAGTCATGCATCCCTATCCCTAGGCAATGAACAACTGTTATTCTAATCAGGTCAGAAATTAGAATCCCAACATCCCTATTGCGAATCCTAACTCTCAGCACTTAATTAGAGTGATCAATTCCAAATAAGAATAAAACAAATACGAACAAAATAGAATAAAACAATCAAAACATTCTCATTTAATACCAGTCAAGTTACAGAGGAGTTCACATCAGTTCTTGGCCTAACCACAATACAGAGTTTAGCCTGACATAGGCTTCAAAGACACCAAAGCTGTCAAATAAAACATTATTCTGCAGTGACCTAGCTTTGATGAATGAATTCCAATGAGAAGAAGAGTGTAATGGAATGTGTGGAGGTGTCCCGTGGTGTAGAGCGTATTTCTTCAGTCCAGAAGCCTTGTATTTATAGAATGGTTTAATTAGAGTAACTAAGTCCCTGTTCTATGCCAATTTCGAACTCAATCTTTTTAAATTAGGAAACTGCGTCTTCATGGCGCTGATGGCGTGAGATCCATGCTATTCGCGCAGATTGCGCGAATGAATTGCTGCTTCGAGACCCTATGGCGTGGATCGCGTGAGTTGCAGCGTGAATAGCGCGAGCTTCGCGGCATAATGGCGCTGGTAGCGTGAATCTCCACGCTGATAGCGTGGAGTCTTCGAAACTGAAGCTTGATATTTGCCTTGTGGTGTGACACCCCAATATTTTTACTTATTGAATATGGATTGGAAGAAATATTTTAGGATAATTAGAAAATTAAAATTTACTAACTAGCAAGATTTTTAGAATTTAATACATCTTTTGAAATAAAATTCAATTTAAGTTATTCTAATTACTAGAAAATTCTGAGAAAATGATGAGCATAATTTTGGGAATTTTCTTGTAATTATAGACTAAATAGATTTAGTGATTAAGATAGTTTAGTGATTTTGTAAATTAAGAACAACAAGAAAACAAGATTTTTGCTATGTCATGTGTTTAAGGGAGAATATCATAGTTTTGGGAACAAAGTTGGCCGTGTGACTAATGGGAGAAGGAATTAGAAATATCAAGATAGAATAGAAATTCTTTAATAAACCATGTGTAAATAAAATCACTAGAAACCTATATAAAACCAAAAAGAAAGTATTAATTGGCACCTAAAGAGTATGGCACGGTGAAGAGGAAGAAAAGAGAAAAAAAAATCACTACCAGCCCTTGTATTATTGAAAGCCACGTGAAATGGAGTAGAGAAGGGTAGAGGGGGGCCAATTCAAAAGCAAGAAAAAAGAAACTAGCAAGTGGCATGATAGAAGAATTATTGGAGACAAATAAAATCTATAATAAATGCTAGAGAATCATTTGAGACAAGTGGAATCTATATTGAATGCTAGCAGAAAAAATCAATTGGAACTCATCCCAAAAGCTATCTGTCCGTGCAATAAGATAAGGAAAGGAGAGAATTATGGACCAAGGAGTCAAGATATCAACCAATAGGATTGAGGCAATCATTGGACCATGCTATATAAGGAAATGAAGGAAGAAAATTTGAAGGTCAGCCAAAGAGAGAACCTTGCAGCACCTTTCACTCTCCACTTGTTTTGGTTTAAACTTTGTTGAATCAAAATTATAAGGTACCAACCGTGCACTTTCCTAAGACCCACCATTTGCTTTTTGTCTTTAGTTTTAGTAAATTACAAGCCTTAGTAGTGGACCACTTGAGCAATCACTTTCATCAAAAGGAAACATTCCTAAGTACAAGCAATTCCACATGAAGGAGGGAGCAAGGAGGCAAGTTTTAGAAAATAATTAAGGTATGGGGGAGTCTTGCTAAATAGAATTTAAGTATTAGCTTACCTCAAATTAATCTCTAATTTCAACTAATTAACTACTTGAATTAAGATAGAATTAAGTAAAAGTATAAGAGGAAGAAAAGATTAAGAGAATCAAGTTTAATTAGGTAAGTTATTTGGATGAGTGAAGCAACCATAATTAAGCTAAGCACTTAACTTTTTATTGTTTAAAATTATATTGTTTTGGATAGTTGATTATGATGGTTTCATTTCTAATATTGTAGGATTAAAGTTAAGTTTAATAAAACTTCAAGACTAGTATGATAAACTATTTAACGTTGTATTTGGATGGGGGAAGAAACCCTAATTAAATTAAATACTTATTGTTTATTCTGATATTGTTTTAAATGATTAATTAGGATGATTTAATCTTTAACATTAAGTGGTGGATTAGAATAGTTTAATCTTTAATATAGTAGAATTAGAGTTAAGAGAACTTTAGGTTAGTATGCCTTAGTGAAAGTCATAAAGGAACTAAAATTAGTTATGGATATAATTGTATATGATTGAAGAAGATTTTGTGGTTGTTGTAAAATTTATAGATGCTGTTTATTTATTTCTTGATGATATTTGAATTGTTATTTGTAAATCTGTAAATAAAATTATATAGTTGCTGTAAATTAAAGCTGGTTAAATAAATCTGTATGTTGTTAATTAATGAATCTGTATGCTGTTGTTAAATAAATTTGTATGCTGTTGATTAATGAATCTGTATGTTGTTGCTAAATGAATCTGTACGTTGTGGATAAATGGAGCTGTATGCTGTTAAAGAAAGTTGTGGGCTAAGTAACAAAATTAAATGAGGTTGTATGAATGTTGTTGCTGTAATCAAATTATTAGACATATTCATGTGGGAATTTGTTGATATGCACACATCCATAATGTTTATTTCATGTGACTTGGAAAATATTCTATGAGTGGTGAAGATAATCTATATAAAACATATATGTGATGTTGGATAATTCATGATGATGGGATGTGATTTAAGAGGTGAACTATGTGATGATATTAATTTGAGAATTATGTGATGATGCTTGAGTTGAGAATTTGAGATGAAGGTGATGAGAAAAATAATTAAAAGATAAAAAAATAAATCATTTGTGCATCTTCATGTGCATCTACCCGGTGGGGTAGAATTTGAGACGATGAGACGGTCCTCGTAAAGAGGTGTGTGTCAGATAACTAAACTGAGTTCCATACGTGTTTTTAACTTGGGGGTAGTTGAGACAGTGGGGACCACACCACCATGATGATCACATGGATGGGAGTGATACTCCTACGCGACACTGGGCTACCCTGACGGGATGGATAGGTTCGTTCCACTAAGGTGAGAGTGGGGTTATCTGACAGTGGCCACAATTTTTGAGACGTTAAGCTGAGATCTCAGTCATGCATCATATAATAAGATGAGCATGCATTTCATGACAATTCTGTGTGTGAAAATGACTTATTTATAATTATTTACGTATATTTATTTGATCTGTCGATACTTAAATTTGATTTATCATTTGGTTTGTTGATATTTAAATTTTGTTTATCAAGACTGACCCTATTTTGTGTCTGGTGGTTGACACCTGTGATGACCCCAAATTCATTGGGCGAGCAGAAAAGCAGTGATATGGATGCCATACGAGAAGATAGGATGAAGATTTTGTGCTGTTTGTCTACTTTTGATGATCTGTGCTTGCGATGTACTATGGACTGTACTATGGACTGTTTATATATGGGACTCTGGATATGTAATAATGAATGGACTGTGTGGTATGTGTGAACGTCATGGACTATATGTTTTAAATAACGCGTAAAAACTCTTATAATTTCTAAACTCGTTCGTAAATCAACGGAATTTTCATTTGAACCTTAATTTCTAAATTCATTTTTTTAAAATCAACCAAGATTCGTTTGAACTTTTATCTTTTCTGTTTTTTTTTTAAAAAAAATTTAGCAAATAAAAATAAACACGTAATAAAAAGCGAAGTAGAAGCGGTCGTTTCAATTGTGGTATCAGAGCTTAGGTTAGTCTGTTTTGTCTGTTTTATGATTGTGCTTGACATGTTTTGACATGATTTGTCTTTTATGTTGTTGTGTATGATTTTTTTTTAATGAATTTAACTTTTGCTTAAATAAGTGTTTTTAGGAAGATGGACGTTTATGGAACCCATAGCATGATTTTTGTAATGGTGGACTTTCAACAATATCAAGAGGAGTCGGTGGAAGAACAAACAACTACCTATAGGAAGATAGCTATATACCAAGCTACTCCTGTGATTGATGACCCCCCTATCACCAAAGAGTACTATGATACGACAATGGTACCATGGACTCTTGAAAGAATGATATACCGTGTGGTAGAAAATGTGGTGTATTATGGGAATGAGAAACCTCCTAATGCTCCCGTTAGCCGTAAGGAGCAGTACTATGAGAATAATTACTTTGAGAATCTGGGTGAAGTGGTGGATCAAAACTACTATTAAAAATCTCAAGAGAGTAAGGAAGTTTGTATAAAAGTGGTAGGCATGTAAGATTAAGTAGTGTGGTAAAATAAAATCAACTAATGATGCTAGTAAGGAATAAAACGTGTAAAATAGGTTTGGAGAATGTTTAGGAGAAGTAAGGGTTGTTAATCTAACTATCTTGTATCCATGTAGTTAGTCTTACTCTAACTACTCTTTGTATCCATATGTGTGACAATGATAGTAAATGTATGTGTGGTTATTTATAATGTTCTAACTGTTTTATAATTGATATGTACAAGTAGCACATGGCGGGTAGGAATGATCGTGCCATAGCTGAAGCATTACAAGCTTTAGCACAAGCCGTGGGTAATCAACAACGTAATGGAAATGTGGAGTATCAAGGGATAGAAAGTTTTCAACGAAATCACCCACCTACCTTTAAGGGAGGATATAATCCTGATGGAGCGCAATCTTGGTTAAGAGAAATAGAGAAAATTTTCCGAGTAATGGCTTGCCTTGCTGATAGAAAGGTACTTTATGGTACCTACATGTTAGCAAAGGAAGCTGAATATTGGTGGGAGAATGCTCAGTTGCGGTTAGAAGCGGAAAATCAACTAATCACTTGGGAGGTTTTCAAAGCAGCCTTTTTGGAAAAATACTTTCCTGAAGATATTAGGAACAAGAAAGAAATGGAGTTTTTAGAGTTGAAGCAAGGAAGTAGAACAGTGGCTGAGTATGCAGTGAAATTTGAGGAATTAGTCAGATATTTTCCTCATTATCAAGGAGTTGAGGGAGAAGGGTCGAAATGTGTTAAGTTTTTGAATGGATTAAGACCGGAGATTAAGCAAGCGATAAATTACCAAGGAATACGACAATTTCCTCAGCTGGTTAATATGTGCAGAATTTATGATGAAGATTCCCGTGCCCGAGCATCTCATTATAAGAGTGTAGGACCTATGAGGAATAAAGGAAAGAATCGTCTAAACATAGGGAAATCTTATAACAGGGATCGTTCGTATGTTCCTCCTGTTCGAGTTCCAATGGGTCAAGTTTCTTCGTCTGCCCCTACACGATGTTTCAGGTGTGGGAAGGTTGGACATTACTCTACTTAATGCCCAGATAAAGGCCCTACATGTTTTGTGTGCCATAAGAAGGGACATCTCTCCATGCACTGTCCTCTGAATCAAAGAAAAAAGGAAGAAGGAAGTCAAGGTCATCCCCAGAGAAACCAAAGACCATGGGAAGAGTATTTGCTCTTAGTGGGAGTGAGACTTCTCAATCCAAAGATCTGATACGAGGTAAATGTTTCATAAGAAAAATTCCTTTAGACGTGTTATTTGATTCTGGAGCTACTCATTCGTTTATTTCTTACACTTGTGTTCAAAATTTAAATCTTCCTGTGTTTCCTTTAAATTTCTTTTTGATGGTTACTACCCCTACTAGTGAGTCAGTTGTTACTTCTGAAATATGTCTAAATTGTCAAATAGAGTTTGAGGATCGTGTGTTTTCTGTTGACTTGATTTGTTTGCCATTACATCAAATTGATATCATACTAGGCATGGACTGGTTATCATCTCATCATGTCATGCTAAACTGTTTTGATAAAACCATAGTTTTTGGGAATCCTCAAGTTAGTAGGGATATGCAGATTATCTCCCCTAACAAAGTCCTTAGAATGATGGGAAAGAATGATGTTCAAATATACATGATCCAAACTCACTCTGAATCTGGAAATGAGGGTGGAAAGGAAGATATGCCAGTGGTAAGAGAATTTCCTGAGGTGTTTCAAGAAGTAGATAGATTACCTCCTGAAAGGGAAGTTGAGTTTTCTATAGACTTAATTCCTGGAACTGGACCTATCTCTATAGCACCTTACAGGATGTCTCCTGTAGAGTTGGCTGAAGTAAAGAAACAAGTAGAAGAATTGCTAAATAAGCAATTTGTGAGACCTAGTGTGTCACCATGGGGTGCTCCTATGTTGTTAGTTAAGAAAAAGGATGGTACTATGAGAATGTGTATAGACTATAGGCAGTTAAATAAGGTGACAATTAAGAATAAATATCCTTTACCTAGAATTGATGATCTGATGGATCAGTTAGTAGGAGCCTGTGTTTTTAGTAAAATTGACCTTAGATCAGGATACCATCAGATTCGAGTAAAGTCTGAGGATATTCCTAAAACCGCTTTTAGCACGAGGTATGGTCATTATGAATATCTAGTTATGCCTTTTGGAGTGACCAATGCCCCAGCTGTATTTATGGATTATATGAACAGAGTTTTTCATCCTTATTTGGATAAATTTGTGGTGGTGTTCATTGATGATATTTTAGTCTATTCTAGGACTAAGGAAGAACATGCTGAGCACTTGAGAATTGTTTTTGCAAACCCTAAAAGATAAGCAATTGTATGCTAAATTGTCTAAGTGTGATTTTTGGTTAGAAAAAGTTAACTTTTTAGGTCATGAAATATCACAAGGAGGGATTTCTGTGGATCCTGCAAAGGTACAAGCTGTGATAGAATGGGAAAGACCTAAGACAGTCACAGAAATTAAAAGTTTTTTAGGATTGGGCAGGATATTATAGACGGTTTATACAGGATTTTTCTAAAATAGCCTTGCCAATGACTACTTTGACTAGGAAAGGTCAAGCTTTTGTGTGGAATGCACAGTGTGAGGAAAGTTTCCAAACTCTTAAGAAAAAGCTGACTACGGCACCTGTGTTAGTGTTACCAGATTTAGAAAAACCTTTTGTAGTGTATTGTGATGCATCTAAAATGGGTTTAGGAGGAGTTTTGATGCAAGATGGGAAAGTAGTGGCTTATGCATCTAGGCAATTGAAAACTCATGAAAGAAATTATCCTACCCATGATTTGGAATTGGCAGCCGTAGTATTTGTGTTGAAAGTTTGGAGACATTATTTGTATGGTTCACAACAAGTACTGCTTTCCAAATTTGTATGGTTCACAGTAATTCTAGGTCTAAGCAATTGGAAGTAAAAAGAAAGTAATTGTAAAAGAATTTGATTGTTGTGTTGAGTATTGGAGTGTTTGAAAATAAAGACAGAAAAAGAAATTAAATTGCAAAGAAAAATGAAGTTCAAGTATTACCAATGGAATGAATAATTACAGTAAGGACGCAATCCCCTCTGTTCCCTACCTCTTTCACTTAACTGGTTATCAAGTTTGATTACTCAAATGATATATCTCTCCAAATTTAGTTAATCCTAATTCCTTAGCAATTTAACCCTTTAACCTGAATCAAGAATCCTAATTCCTTAGCGATCCCTATCAAGCTAAGCATTAAAAAGAATATATCATAAGGTTTG
>PYAF01004799.1:194389-207992 GCA_007407185.1 Glycine tomentella
CCTTAGCGAATTAACCCTTTAACCTAAATCGAAAACCTAATCCCTTAGTGAATTCTATCAAGTTAAGCATTTCAAAGAATATATTGTAAAATTCTACAGTCATGCATCCCTATCCCTAGGCAATGAACAACTGTTATTCTAATCAGGTCAGAAATTAGAATCCCAACATCCCTATTGCGAATCCTAACTCTCAACACTTAATTAGAGTGATCAATTCCAAATAAGAATAAAACAAATAAGAACAGAATAGAATAAAACAATCGAAACATTCTCATTCAATACCAGTCAAGTTACAGAGGAGTTCACATCGGTTCTTGGCCTAACCACAATACAGAGTTTAGCTTGACATAGGCTTCAAAGACACCAAAGCTGTCAAATATTCTACAGTGACCTAGCTTTGATGAATGAATTCCAATGAGAAGAAGAGTGTAATGGAATGTGTGGAGGTGTCTAGTGGTGTAGAGCGTATTTCTTCAGTCCAGAAGCCTTGTATTTATAGAACGGTTTAATTAGAGTAACTAAGCCCCTGTTCTGTGCCAATTTCGAACTCAATCTTTTTAAATCAGGAAACTGCGTCTTCATGGCGCTGATGGCGTGAGATCCACGCTATTCGCGCGGATTGCGCAAATGAATTGCTGCTTCCAGACCCTATGGCGCGGATCGCGCGAGTTGCGGCGCGAATAGCGCAAGCTTCGCGGCTTAATGGCGCTGGTAGCGTGAATCTCCACGCTGATAGCGTGGAGTCTTCGAAACTGAAGCTTGATATTTGCCTTGTGGTGCGACTCGCCCGGGAGCTGGTGCGACTCGCATGGGAGCTGGCGCGACCCGCGCAAGACCCTTGGCTTGGTTTTCTTCTTTCTTTGCTTGAATCTCCTCTTTTTTTCCTGAAATTACACATTTAGTAATGAAATGAGATTAAATTAAATATAAACAACAACTAGCCTATTATTAGTCTAATTCCTAATGATTTAATTGAAATATATCCTAAGACTAGCCTAAAACTAAGATGTGTTTGCAACACATCAAAGGACTAGTCACCTAACTGGTGACTTACAGACCCCCAACATGATCTATCCCGGCCTAACCAAGGCCCTAGAGTCTCCCTAAGACCCTGCATCAACCAATTCAGAGAGTTCAATACTCTATTCATGCCACATCTCAATGATTATCAAAGTGGCTAAAACGGTTACTTCAACATATATTCACCGTTCTATATAGTCTCTTGATCACATTTTGTAAAAGCACCTAGGCTCATACATATCATAATATCATCAATCTAACCAACATTCTTCCTACACATACATTCTTCAGAGCCAAATTCCAAAGTCCATAAAAATTATATTTCAAGACTAAACCTTCATCACAACAATCTCTTAAGCATACTTTTCCAAAGGACCCAAGCTTAATTTCAGCTCTAACTCAAAAGGGTCACTATTCATCTCAAGAACAAAATCTTAAATAATCGGTAAATCTTGAGTTTCTTACCTCTAAATCGACAAGGAAGGCTAGAGGAAACTTCTCCAACCTTGAATGTCATTAAAACGCCTTATTTCTCCTCCAAAATCAAACTTTGGGAAGTTCCCTAGAAAACACGATCTCTCCGTTTGATGGTTTTCAGGGAAAACTAATGTTGGAATCTAGCTCATTGAGTAGTTCCCTTCAACTTTCATGTTAGAAGTGAAGTGTTTTGTGATATTACGTTGTCGACACAGAGACACAATCAATAGGGTTCTAGCTTCAATTCACTAATAACAGTAAGGGGGGATTTTATCGAACAGTTTGTGTGCGTAAGTAAAACTTGCAAAAACGTAAACTGAAATTATAAAGCAACACAGAAACTAACAGAATTTAAAAGAAGTGATGTAAAACAGAATTAAAGCATCAATCCAATTCACCTCACCAAGCAATTCGAATCATCATTGTTCTCAGAAATTTATCCTATTATAAAAGTGAATTCAATCCCATTAGAAGCAACCCAATCGACTTAACCCTTAAATTGATTGAAACCACAACCCTAACTGAAATATCATCCAATTAATCTGTGATTAATATTCGAAATTAGGAAATGAATCCATAACCTAATCCGTTTTCAATCCTAAACGTATTCATAATCATGAAAACAAAATAGCAATTGAAGAAGAAGATGAACATTCAAATAGAATTCGAAATACCAGACCAGAACTCAAATTCTCCTTGTGCTTGGGTTGGATCCTTGGATTGAGTGAGGATTTAGCCTTCCATGATCATCATTAGTGAAAGCCCCATGAAATTATTGCACGAAAATGGAAGAACAGAAAAATGAAAATGAAGAACAATGAAGAACAAGCAAGAACAGTTGAGAGAAAATGAGAGCAAGGGTTTTGATCCTAAAAACTTAAAAGAAGGAAATGTAAAACTATTTTTATTAAATGAAATTGTGTAGTGAAATCTGTCAAATGTCACTAATAAGTAGTGACTAAGTTTGAAGAAAAGAATGGGCCATCAACAAAACCCATCAATTCTAATTATTTACTATTTACAACCCTAAAATTCAAATTCGCAGCCTAAAATTACAAGTGCAGAGGTGCTAACTTCGAAGCTCAAAATGACCCTCCAAATGACAGAATTGGCCTCGGACTATTTCTAGCAAACTTGTAGATCTTTTCGTTATCCCTAGAACGCTGCATTCGGAGATCGATAGCACTCTATAGGCCCTGCACAAGTCAGATACGTTAAGTGAGCAAAAATCTGAAAATACGCTACGATTAACGATTAAGCCCACTACTTGCTTAGGCCAAAAACTGAATTAGAATGGAAAAATAAAAGTCCAAAAGAGGTCAAATAAGCTAAGAATGATAGACAAAAATTTTACTAAAAACACTCTATCATTTTATTTAATGGTTGAGTGAGTATGGAGCTTCCTAAGCTCAACAATGGCAGAAAACGAAGAAGGAAGAAGAGAGTGAAGGATTTGGCTCACAAAACTTGCAAATGGACCTTTTATAGTGACTCAGCCCGCATCCCCGCACTACTCACGCTAGATTCCAGAGAGAAAATGACCTTCAGCGCGTTTCTCGTGCTACTAGCGCCGCTACTGGTGCTAATCGTGCCGGAAACCAGAGACTCTGACGCTAACCGCATCAGATTCCAGAGAAAAATGAACTTCTGGCGCCAACTCTAGCGCTACTTGCGCCTCCCTGGCACTACTGGCGCTATTCAAGCCAGATTTTTTTTTTTTTTTAAGTCTAGGTTATTATAGTTTCTATTTTGAGATGGCCATGGGCTAGGGCGCTACGTCAGGGAGAGAGGTGGAGTGTGATTTATTCATTTTCAAAATAAAGTTATTTTTAATTAAATATTTAATTAAAATAAATATATAATTTACTTAATTTTTTTTGCTTTAAATATAATAAGAAAATTAGAAATGATTTTTAAAATAATAGTAGAGATTTATATATATATATATATATATATATATATTTTGTATTATTTCCACTTTTTTCAGAATACTAAATAACAAAACTAAAATAAATCTATGAAGAGTGTAACTAAAATGAGTGCTTAACAAAATTTTGTTCGTTTACAATTGATCCTATATATTAATATTTTTTATTTCAACAAAAAATTATTATTTTATTTGTATTATAATTAAAATCAAGATATTAAATATTTTATTTTATTTATGTATATAAATTCAAAGTAATGATAAATACATAAAAATAAATAAACAAACAATCATAATATTTTTAATTATTTTAAATCATCATAATATTTAGTAAAATAATAATTTATTTAAAAAATTGTTTTTAATCATGTTAAATCATCAAAACATTTAGTAAAATAATAATATCTTTATTAAATTACTTTAATAATTTTAAAAATAATAATTCTTGCAGAATAAAATTGATAGAAAAATTCATAGAAAAATTACCTGCGAATATATAGGCACGGGAAAATTCATAGGAAAATACTTGCGGATTTTGTTTCGTAGAAAATTCGCAGGAATACAGATTTTTATCCACACAAAATATCACAACAAATACTTGTGGATTATTTTTCACAGAAAACATTGCAGAAAATATATGTGAATTTATTTTTGCAAAAACATCCACAAGAAATTAGAGAATTTCTAATAGTATCATAACCCATAGGATTTGACACACAGGTTTAAGATTTTGATTTATTTATCAAGAGAATTCTTGTTTTATTCCCTCCCGTGTAAACTTTTCTAGCATTAGCCACAACCATACAAGCCAGCGAAATTAGTCTTTGACTTAGTTGGTTGAGGGATACTTGCCATCTCTGACCCAATAAAAAAAAAAAGTCAAACTCATAAATAAAGATAGTCCATCATGAATCTTATGGTTCATTCAATAGAATTTTTCTCGTTAAAAAGATATATAACTTGCTTCCACATAGTGTTATCTTTACATCTAAGATTTTCAATGACTTGGAATCAATAGAGAATTTTCTCTCTTTGAACAATTTCATATTGTACGAAGGCTTATACTTTAGTGTAACTTAATAAATCACATCGATATGTGTTATATATATTATTCAATCATATAATGCCATGTGATTTATTTTGTCACATCATGTGATTAAGTTTAATTTTTATTTTTTGCGATTAAAACCTAGCTAAGGACTTTTTTGTATATTTAATATTTTTATTATTTATTTTATTTTTAATTTAATGTATTTTAAAAATCACTTTAATCCCTAATTAGTTCCTTGTATTGGATTCACCTCCAGTACAAGTGTTCTTCTGCTTCTTCTTTTTTTCACAGCCAAGAAGATAATATTATTGATAATAACCAAGCAGGAATAAGTTGCAATCATGTATTCCCAGGGTCGCATTACATCATATCATAACAGTTTACAAAGCATAAACCGAACAAGGAAAAAGCCAAAAACATTCGGGAACCAACTATTATATAAATATGAAAAGGAGTCAAGTTACACTTAAGATCACAACAAGGCGGGTTTGTCTATCCCTATTTTTGTCCCCACAAAAAACAAAACAGGTTAGGGTTTATAAAAGGCGGGTGTGAAAAAATGAAATCCAATCCCATCATCAAATCTTATCGGGTTTAGAAAAACTCACGAGAATTTCACTTCATATTTTTTAATAAATATTTATTCATACACTTTAAATAAATCATAGATTAAATTATTATTATATTTTAATTCAATCATTATATATAATTTAATAAAAAATAAACAACAGATATATTTAAGAATTAAATTATATGCTTAGCTAAATATATAATTTTTAATTTTGTTATAATTAGCAATATAATTATAATAGTATTTATTTAACTATTAAAATAATTATTATATATTTTAATAATTATAAATAATAAAATATGATAAAATATATCATAATAGAATTATATATAAATATATAACTGTATTATTAATTATTATAAAAATATGTGTAGTAGAGCATGTATGAGGTTGGGGCAAGTAGTGAGATACCCAAACTCGAATCCAATCCTATTTTTCTAAGTCCGGAAAAATCGATCCTGACCCATGGTCAAAGTGATTTTTTCCATCAAAATTGGAATGGGATCGAATGGATATCCATGGGTTTAGTCTTTATTGTCATGCCTAATAAAGTTATTGTTCATTCTTATATTCATTTTTTTTAAAATCTAATGATCATACTAAATAATTAATCTTAATCATTAAATTTTAAGAAAACAAATAATGAGAATAAAAAATAATTTTCTTAAAATAAATTTTTATTTAAGTTCATATCTCCTCTTTAAATATTTTCATCACATAAAACTTAGTGTATACCAAAATCCCACCCTCGTTCGGCCCGCGTGTAGCCAAACAGATTTGGGATTCCTCAATTGATCGAGAAGAGACTTTGGGTCTAGCAGCCATTCAAATAGAGATTCTTGGGATCCTTTTGTTTGTTGGCCTTGTGGAGTGCTCACATAGGTAACCACGGTAAACATTGATTATTGATAGAAAGTTAAATTTAGAATCAGAATGATTAAGAATTAATTAAAATTAAAGTGTTTTTTTAAAATACATTAAATTAAAAATAAAAATATTAAATTTATGAAAAAGTTTTTAGGCTTTAATTAAAAAAAATTAAACTTAATTATTTAATATAATACAAAATAAAATATGTAATATTATATAATTAAATAATATAACTCATTAATACAAGTCTCATATAAATAATTTGAATACGTATTAATATGAAATTTACACTGGTGCTGATTTTTTATTGGTTGATAATTAAATACCAATGAAAGAAAACAGAAATGAATCACCACATTCATGCACAATCATGTCAAAATTTTCGTATTATCCTGTTTTTTTTTTTTCCTTTTTCTTCTAATATCTGAAATAGTTCATATTTATGTGTTAATGTGTTATGATTTAAATTTGAAAAAATAATCATCACTAAACAACATTCCAATTAAGATTAAAGCTCCTGACAGACGTTCTTAATTTTTCCAGATTGGATTAGATGTGACATGCAAAAAATTTCCCCATCTTCTGACACATGTTACCTATAAAATTTCATTCTCTTACTAAAGTAAGAATGAAATGGGTCTTTTTTTTATTAAGACATGATTAGCTGAATGATGCTACTAAGCATAAAATTCACACACGCAAAGTCAACAACTGATGTGAACAAATTATAACCCATCAAATAGAACATTAATACCTTTGCAAAAGAAGCCACATAGCCATATTTAAATTGAAGTAAATTAAATATAAAATCAACTATAAAAGATATATATCAAAGGCACTAACTCATGAATTAGTTTAACAATGTATGCGAGTTGTTTCAAACTGTATCTGTATCTGACTTTAATTTCTATGAATCAAAAGCCATAACAGAATAATAATAATAATAAACTATATTATAAATCAACTATAACAAATATATATCAACTAATGAATTAGTTCAGCACTATATGTGAATTGTTGTAAACCCTATCCAACTTGAATTCTTATGAACCAAAAAACATAACAGATATAATAATATAATAAGCTATATTATAAAATCAAACTTGCTCCTGTTGAACATCTTTGACCTCCAATTGCACATACTCTCCTCCATACATTTCAAGATGATCTGGTAAAATCGGCATGTCAACATTCTCATGGTAGTAGGACTTGCAAACAAAGTAGATCACAGCATGCAGCAAAAATCCAAAGAGAAACAAACAAGTCACGAGCAAGAAAGAGAGAAGCATCGTCTTATTGTACATGGAATTCGCCCGCCTTGCCTTCAATAAGGGCGTCTTCCCGAAGGACCAAACAATTATTGAAATAAGATTAACCATTTGAGTGAAAATTGTGAATATTAAAAAAATCACCTTCTCTTTTATCAAATAGTATTTCTTCTTCATGACTAGGGTTTCCCAAGAGTCCTGCAAATCAGTCATAATTGCTAGTTGCACCACCATGGTGAAATGAGCAAGACCTACAAAGTAGGTAACCCCTATGAAATCAAAAATTGCAACCCCACCACTCATTATCCAAAATGTTTTTGCCCATAAGCATATAACTATCATGCTCCCAAAATTGTAAAGGAAAAAAAATGCTAAAGCAAATAAAAAGGCCAACATGAACCTCTTCCACACCATCGCGACAACACTCATGACCTTCTTGAATGTTACATCTTCTGGGGTGTAGATGGAAGCGATGGTGTATGCCACTGATGAAGTGAAGAGGAGGGAGATGATAAGAAGAAAAGTGAAGTAAGCGATTTGGAATGTTGAAACAGTAATCAATTCAGACGAGATAATGTCAGAGAGCTTCACGTATTGAGGTAGGTTAGGGTTAGGGTTTGTTCCATGCATTTCTTTTGTGGGGTAGCGAATCTTGCTGAAGAAAAGGTTGGAGACTTCAATGTGGATGAGGAAGATGAAGGAGAGAGGGATGATTAGTTTTAAGGTGATTTGGGTGAGGATTTTCCTCCATGAAAGTGTGATCTTGGAGGCTTCTTCGTAGAGGAAGCCAAAGAACCCACCTAGAGACTGCATCTCTTCTTGTTCTCTATCCATGGCCTCTGAATTTTCCTCAATGGAGTTTTGGATTGCAAGATGGTTGAGGTGGTTGGGCGAGGATGAATGTGTTGAAAACTTTTAAAGAAAATCAAAATGGGTTTGGACTTGCATGATTTAAATTTCAAATGAATTTCCCTGAAGATCAAATCTTGTGTAACGGACTCTGTTGGATATAATCTTCATGAAAAGTATCCCGTTTCTTTTCCTCTTCTTATCATAAGCTTTGTTATTAGATGCACTGTTTAAGAAAAAGATGATTGATACTAAGAGTTCTTTGAGTGTCAAAATACGATAGGATAAGATTATAAAAAAAACTATAATTTCCTTTTATAATTGATTAGTCTTTTGTGCGAATAGATTATGATAAAATTATTTTATCTTTAATTTATCTTATCGTATTATTTTGAGGAGAGTTTAAAATAGGAAACAATAAGATTCACAAACTCTCTTTCTATGACATATTATATTATATGAGAATGATAATCAATTTCAATCATTAGATTAAAATGGAATATTTTAAATTTAAATTTAAATTTTATTTAATACTAAAATGTCTAAAAAATTTAGTAAAAAATCCAATATCTTAAAAACTTAATTTTAATATAAAAGACATAAATTAAATCTTTAAGATATTTGATTTTTTTGTTTGATAAATCTTATAGAGATTTTATAATTAAATAAGATTTTAATTGTAATTTAAAATATTTTAATCTTAATCTTTTATTTTAATATAATGATTGACATTAATCATTCTCATATGATAAAATTTTCCTCTCTCTATGTATATTTAGAATTTTGATCCATCAATTTTATTTTTTAGAATTTTGGATTCTTTTGAATTCTTAAATACAATATTTAAATCTCCTAACACTTGTCTTTGATTCTTAAACATTAAAAAAAATACACTATCTAAACACACACTAAAAGTTCTAATACAAATATTCTTAGTTATATTAATTTGAACAATCATATTACTAAGTTTTATTTTTATCTAATTATTTTTATTTTTGTTACCATTATATTGATGTGAAATATTCATCTACTTTTTTTTGTGAATGATTAGCCTTTATAAAAAATTTAGCTAACTATCTTAGTGAAGCTTTTCCTTCCAACCATTTTGTTTTCATCACAAAGCTTGAAATCAAATCTAATTTAGGTGATCCAAATTCGTCAGCAGCACTTGAAGCAACATATCACTACTACAAAAAGTGCATTCTACATCAGTTGTTTAGGTTTTTCTAAGACGATTGTACAACTGTCTTTGTATTGGACGCCGTTGTAAGTCGTCATTTTCTAAGACGATTAGACAACTTTTTGTAGCTCTCACTTTCTAAGACGGTTCCTTTGAGGAACCATCTTAGAAGATGATTTTTTTTTATAAAAAAAAAAGTAACATGTATTTCTAAGATGATTTTATGAAAAATTGTCTTTGTTAAAATTTATTTATTATTTTTTTAAAAAAAAACTTATTTCTAAGACAATTTTTCAGAAACCGTTTAGAAATGTCAACATTCTAAGATGATTTCCTTAGAATTGTCTCACTTAAAGGTTTTTTTTTACAAACATAATGGGTTGGACATTGATCAATCCCTAATTAGACAATTTAAAATTTAAAGTTAAGATAATTAATTAAACTAAATTAATGCAGTTTAAATAATAAAAATAAAATAAATAAAAGTCATTTAATTCATCATTGAATAATAATAAGACTAAAATAACAAGAACATGATGCTATGATTTGCATTAAAGAAAAAGCATGATGATAAAAATATCAATATGAAAATAAACTTAAAAACTTTATACCAATAAAATACATTCCTAAAATAAATGCATGTTTTAAGAAAATAAACTAAGCAAGTTGGCTAAAAAGGAAAGAAACTAATTGATGTGTCAGTTTTAAGAAATACTATGGCTTAGCGGACATGACAGGTTCCTTTCTAGTTTCTATGTTAGAAAGAAAAGACAAATCAAATAATTGAAAATAACAAAATTCAGAACCAAGAATCATTGGGCTTCTAACAATTCAAAACCATGGATTCATATATATATATATATATATATATATATATATATATATATATATAGTGGAGACATAGGGCGTGCAAGCATAACTTTTTTTTTGTATATATAACTTGTGAAGTTAATATATAGTGTCTGTAAATACAAAGATTGCTAGTTGTCATCGTCAGATAAACTTCATACCTTGACACGATCTGCATCATATCTGACAGTGGCTTTGAGAGCACATCTTTTCCCAAAATTTGAGCAACAAAGTCAATTACAGGAAGTGGTTCAATAAACGCCATTGATGACATGTCTGAGAGAAGAGCAAAAGCAATATAAATAATAATAAAAAAGACTTTTTAGTATTGACTGTTGACAAACTAAAATGAGTGACTATTAAAAATCTTCAAATAAAAGTAAAAAACATGATGAAGATAAGGTAGAACTTCAATATTAAGTGACAATCCCATCTGCGTTGGCCTTATACTCTGATAGAAGCCGCGCCACAATTCCAGGCCACCACCTAGCAGCTGTGGTTTTCTTTAATCCGGAGAATAAAGAAACCTCCCAATTGACACGTAGCTAAACAATGCGATACAATGCAAGCAAATTAAGATGTCAAAACAAGAACATAACTGGTAGCAACTAGCAATAGCCTCATTCAGTTCAAAAGGTGGCAAGGGATATAATGTTGAAAGAACAACCATAAAATGCACCTCTGAGCTGCAAGCTCCCTCAATACAATGTCAATGACGGTAAGTGCTTCTTGTGGAGTGTCCACTTGTTTGCCACTCAGAAGCTCACGTAACTGATGCATGCTAACACGAGCTGCAAACTTGATCACCACTTCAAATTTTATTTCCCTGCCAAGAATGATTGAAACTCATTTCATTTGTTTACTTAAAACCCAAAAGAACAGTTTCCAAATCCTTTTTTTTTTTGTGAGCAGTTAGGAATAAAAATATTTTTTGAAGATAACATGACATAGTTACTTGAACAAATCATCACCTGGTAGAACCAGTGCCCTCATATCATCCTCTCTCAATAGTATGGTGAACTCTTTGTATGCAAAAGGAAGCAAGGCAGCAGTGTAGAGATTTCTTCCTCCATCATAAACAGGAAGCCTCATTCCCAAGTCAGTGTTCCTGTGAAGCCTCACCAACTCAGCTATGATGGCTTTGCTTGTTTTACGAGAAGTAACCAAAAAGTTGGACCTTAGACTTACATTGTAATGGCTCAAGTCAGATGCCGATATATCTACAAGGAAGTGGTTGGCTTTGACCAGACACTTTGTCCCCAGTTGGCCATAGCCAGGCCTTGCAGGAAACGCAAGACTTTTGCAAGCAGAGGAAACCAATTGTGTGTCTTGTAATTTCTCTTGTTTGCATTGGTTTCTTCTTCTATCTCTTCTAAAATCTTTGGGTTTCTGCACTGCCCTCCTAGATTTCACTTGATCTTCCACTGGGTCCTTCATTGCACTTGCCAAGTAGTTCGGAAGAAAATAAGGAAACAAACTTAGCTTTTTTCTCAAAGTGGAGTTGGAGGACCTAGATAAACTGAAAGAGTGAAAAGGTTTTATGGCAAAACAAGTTCCACGTTTTTACTGAGAGTGAGTGAGAACCATAACTCACAAGTCAAAACTTATGCACTTGTCCCAATCAGCTAATCAATAATTAAATTAAAAAAGATACACTTAATTATATAAAAATAACCATCAAACAGGAAAAAGTACAATTTAGAATCTACTGAATACTGCAAAAAAACTTTCCATTTAAAATGGATATCACTTACTAGGAAGCCAATAAATACAATTGAATTACCTGTCCAAGGAATCCAGTAGTTCCACTTTCAACCAAAGGAACATTAGCTGCCAAGCACAAGCGATTCACATGCCGGCGTGCATCTAGATTATCAAGTCCATTTAGAACAATGTTAAATTGCTAAAAGAAGTCCACATTGAATTCAGGATCTTTGACATTTGCATGGTATGGTGTAATGTTTACGTGGGGCCTAAATTTTAACACAGCATCCGTAGCAACTTGGTTGAAGACTTCATCAAATTGATGGAAAACTGAAACCTATACCAGTAACAATAATAACCATAATAGTTAAAACTTACTTTAGCCTTGGATTGCCCAACATGAAATTGTCGAAATAAAAATTGTCTGTTCAGGTTACTGACTTCTATGGTGTCATGTCAATCTGCACATAGGAAATAAATGAAGCATATTAATGTGTTAAAGCACATCCATAGCTTAAAACATACAGATAGTTCAAGAGATAGTTTATAAAATGGCTAGCGAGCATGCACACACGGAGGAAGAATTCATCGTAGTGGGTTGACTGATTGCTGGCAGTATGACTACCAACTCACAATCTCAATACACAAGCGGACAAGCCATAAAGAAATTCATGATAAATAATAAGTCACAGTCTACACAAAATCACCTTCAACCTAGGAGCTATGTAGCACCAACACCGACACGCGACACACGACACGACAATCTTAAAAAATTATGGATTTCAACACGTTGAGACACGTTTTAATATTAAATTATATTTTTAATTTATATGGTGTATATTTCATTTAGTATTCAATAATTTAACAAAAAAAATTAAACTAAACTAATAATATTAATACCCATCAATGTAACAAAAAAAATTCAAAGAGGTGCATTTCAATCTTCAAAACATAATATTCAATTATCCATAGACAAACATAAAATATGAAGATTATTGTCGTGGAACATTTTCATCAATAACATTTGACTCCATCTCTGACTCATCAAGTGAAAGAGTAGCAACTTCAAGCATTCCAACATCTTCAAATGTATCTCCAGCAATATCCCACATTTTACTCTCTCCTTGTGTATATTGTGGACTCTTTCTTGATAAGAGCCGAAGGTTGCTATATATATAAACCAAGTCTTCAGCACGTTTTGGAGTCATTTTATTTCTCCTTACAGAATGCACAAAAGAATAAGTACTCCAATTGCGTTCAGCACACGATGAAGAAGAAGGTTGTGCAACAAGTCTCAATGCTATCTTTTGAAGCATAGGTGCACAAGCACTATGAAGCACCCACCAAGCTTTGGGATCCATAGAATATCGATTTTGGATGACATCAGAATCTCTAAAACCCCCACTTGCACTAGCAAAGTCCACATACTCCAAATTTATTTTATTTCGGTCCTCTAAGTTAGGAAAATATCTCTTTAAGCATTTTTGTCTTTCTTGATTAATCTCTTGATCCTTGTGTGGAGGAACTCGACTAGAATCTTCATCAAGCCATTGTTGACTACAGTATCTAAAAGAAAAAAATCCAAAACAATTAACAAATTATATCAAATAAGAGAAGTATTAAGTTCATTCATATTTTAAAACTTACTTGGGATTCAAAGCATGTGCCAAACAATGAAGTGGAGTTGAATTTTTGGTCCAACGATCCACAAGAATGCCATGGACCACGTCATAAAAAGTTGAGGTCTCATCCATCCTCTTCAATTCATGCAAGTATATAGCTTTCTTCACTTTCTCAATCATTTCATCCCACATATCATAAATCAAATGAAGACAAG
>PYAF01004799.1:211707-222493 GCA_007407185.1 Glycine tomentella
TGTCAAAATCAATGTAGATGTCACTTCATATTAATTATATATATATATATATATATATATATATAATATCATTTCTTACATTGAATTGAGAGGAATTAAAGTTGATTTTTTGGATTAATCTATATCGATTTATAATTGATATTGAATGTCTATATATATATATATATTTAATATTATGTTTAACAATATCAATTTCAAAACTAATTTTAGTGTTCCAAAAATAAAATTAATTTGCTATAAAGCTAAATAAATCAAATTTTTAGCGTGTACTATAAACTATATTTTGTCGACCGGATTATAGAAAAATCTCTACACAACAAATATATTGAGGTGCAAAGACTTAGAGCAAAAATTATACACATTTTTTTCTCTCTCTAGTAACCATAAAATTCACACACACATACAGAGTCACAAACTTATGTGAACAAGATTCATCGCCTAGCCAGCATAATACCTTTGCTAAAGAAGCCACATAGTCCTATTTTAAAATAGATATATTATACATAAAATCAACCTTGTGGATATAATAATACTCAATTCATTTCATACACGCCTTAAAATGATATTTTTAATTGTGTGGCATCAAGAAACCATACACATAATTATTTAATTTATCTAAATTATATATACTCTATATAAATGAGTACACTTCTAATAATAGAAAGTGAGACCTAAAATAAAAATTAAGAGAAACTTTTTTTACTTTAAAGAAAAAAAAGTGATATGAAATCACTTTTTCTTTGAAGTCTATTATAATTGTATAAGCGGTCACTACCTCAGCAGAGAAATTATAAAACATCGTATTTTTGGTTGTTAAACCTCTCTCATGCTTGTTTTCTTATATTTATTGATGATCCATTTAAGATTTGATAAACTGCTTTTTTATTTGAGAAGGTACTCATGTTTTACCTTCTCTTGAGTCTTGATTCATTTGTGATAAATTGACATTATAAATATACTTATAATTATAATACATATTTGCAATAACAAAATAAAAACTTCTAAGTCTAATGTGTTGTTGGTGCATGTATCTTATTAATGATATCAACTAATTAGGTTTATATATTTTGTGGATATATTTGTCAATAAATTATACAATTAAAGAATAAAAATATCAATAAGTTGTTAAATTTAGGAATATATTTGTAAGTAACTTTAGCACATATGCCCACGTGAGCGTCAATTTTGTGACATTTTCATGCTTGTATGTCATGTAGGTGAATTTCCTAATATTAACATACGAAAGTTAATAGTAGGACATATAAATTTTATTTTTTCATCTTTTAAGGATGAATTTATCAGTGTTACACACTTTCAAGGACAAAAAATGGCTATTTATCCTAACTTTTTGTATTTTATGTTTATTAATTTTTTCAAGAGTGAAAATTATTTTCAAGAGTGCAAATACAAAGGATTTTTACTCTTGAAAAAATTAATAAACATGAAATATGCAAAAATAATAAACAACAACATATGTGAAATATTTTTTTTAAAAAAATCAATATATACAATTAACAAAATAAAAAATAATTATAAAAAAAGCATTTAAAAACATATGAAAAAATAAAAAATGAAATTAAAAAATCGGTTCCTTGCGTTTAAAAAAATATATAAAAAGGCCATATTGAGAAATCCATTCTTTAGGAACCAATTCGCAACGCATTAAAAAATGTAGGAAACGAATTTCTTAACTATGGTGGAAAAAAAAAGTTGTGCAAGTGAGAAATGGATTCCTCAAAGAACTAATTTCTCATAGTAAAATATATAATTTGAATAAATAATTTTCTGGGTGTATTATTTTCATAAATATTTAATTTATTTTTATTTTTAAAGCATGTTCTAGATAATAATAATAATAATAATAATAATAATAATAATTTTGACATATAAGTTTAAGTTAAATTATTAATTTAAATATTAAAAATTAAAACTTTATTATTCAAATATTTTTATTTGAATAATTTTTTAAAAATTATATAATTTTTTTTATCATTATAAGGAAATTAACTGTATAAATAAAATATAATTGTGTACAATTTATTTAAATTTTTTATAATTTTCAAATTTATAAACATAAAGTAAAAGTTAATTTTAGAAAATTATAGGTAATTTAATGAAATTATTTTTTTTAAAAAAAATGAACGTAATCTATCATTAGCTGGTGTGTTATTTGATTTACACCAGAATAGGATTAAAGTTTATTCTGTCTTATCTTATTCGTTTTTATTTTAAAGAGGATCTTGTTCTTATCCTGCCTGCTCTCATATTCTATCGCATCCGATCTATGCCTCTCTCTCTCCATCGTGGTGTTGCGCCACCATCACCTCCCTGGTCACCATCGTTGCGCGCCGCCGCCACCATCACCCTGTGTGCAACATATTTGTGTCCCTCTCTCCTTGGTGGCTTCAAGCCGCCATCACCTCTAGAACAACGTCTGTGGCCGCGCGTGGCCCTTAGACCAACACCTCCAGCCGCATACGCACGACCTTCTCATGGATCAGATTCGCGCGCGCGTGACCAAGCCCGATCGAATCTACGTGGGTCGTCGAGGTGGTGCACTGTCTCCTCCCGGCAGTCAGATCTAAAAAACAAAAGCAACACATGCACAACGCCACCATACACTCTCACAACGAGATCTAAAAAGAAAAGAACCAAAAATTGGAGCCATTGTTAGCGAAGGAGAGGCTGGAGGTGCAACGGCTCGTGGATGAAATGTGGTGGTTCATCATCGCAGTGTGGTGTTGTGTTTTGTAGGGGGTGGGTTCGTGCACCGGAATGAGTGAAAATGGCGGTGGTGCGTGCCAGTGACGAAGGGTAAACTCATATATACACACAAAATAACTATTAATTATAAGAAAGTATTGGAGATTGTTAGGATATCAATAGTTGATTATACTGTTAGATTGTTAGTTACCGTAGATGTACATAGTATATCCATTTGACTGTTGAGTTTATTTAGGAGTTTGTTACTAGAGCTTAGTTTGTTTTTATTATGTATTTCATTTTTATTATGTATTTCATTTGCCTATTAAAAGGCTGCATACTTGAATAATAAAAACAAGTTGCATTACCAAGTTTATTTTGGTATCAAAGCAAGTTGCATTGCCAAGTTTATTTTGGTATCAGAGCGCATCTAAAAACGACGCTTCCGCACTGTGAGGAATAGTGCGAAAGCTTGCCCTATATGAGATGGCCAACAACATGATGAAACCCTCAGGTCCTGGATCGCCAATTCACCTGGCAGGTTCGGATAATCCAAGAATTTTGCTTACAAATGTAATGCTGCGTGGAGAAGCCAACTATGAGAATTGGGCGAAGCTCATGAAAAACGCACTTAAAGCCAAAAACAAGTTGGGTTTCGTTACTCGAACCATAAAGAAACCATAGAAAGATGAAGGCGAAGAATGGCGTGCGTGGGAGATGTGCAATTCGATGATCAATGGCTGGATACATAATACCATTCATGCGAAATTGCAGCCTTCATCAAGTGTTTTGATGAAGTAAAAGATTTGTGGGATGATTTAAAGGAGAGATATGCCGTGGAAAATTCCCCACGTCAATATCAACTCAAGACCAGTTTAGCTAATATAAAACAACTTGGAAATAGTGTGGGTGAATACTATACCAAGTTGAGAGCTGTGTAGGACGAACTTGAAGGGAGTAAAACTCGCAAGGTATATGAATGTGGAGACAAGTGTGTTTATGCAAAAGAGATCGAAGAAGAAAAGCAACATGACCGTGTTTATCAATTTCTCATGGGGCTTGATGAGGCTGTCTTTGGAAATTTACGTTCACAGATTTTGACACCTCACCTTTGCCAAATGTCAATAAAGTGTATGCAATTGTTGCGCAAGAAGAAACTCATTGTAACATTGCCCGTCATCAGGTAGAATGAAACAATGTCGTGGGATATGTAGCTCAGATTGGATTGAAAGACAAGATGGAAAGTCAAGAGCAACGCATGTTCTCTGGAAAACAAGTCGAGAGAGTAGCGTGTCCTTGTAACACCCTGAAATTTCGATAACCGAAAATAGATGTTGGATGTATTTATTATGTTATTTAACTATTTGATTAGTTTAGATTAATATAAATGTTATGTGAATTATCCATGCACAATTTCTTGGTGTAGATGTCAAATTATGGGGAATTTGCTTCAGCTGCGTTGAAATGGTGTTATTTCGAGTTTGACCCAAAATCTATTTTGGTAAAATAACCATTATGGATTGGTTAACCGTTGGATCATCTTCAAATTTTACATCTAGGTTTCTAACCCATATATGCAACTTTTAATCGTTGAGATTGTCAAAATAATGTCTGTAACGTGAGAAATTAATTTTTCACTGAAGCAGAAAATTCTAGAATAGGGTCAGCTCGCCCAGGCGAGTTTTGCAGGCATTTTTGCTCACTTGGGCGAGTGGAGGCGGTGCTGAATATGTTTTTAAGCTTCCAAGTCACAAAAATGGAGGTTCTTCCTCCTCCAAACAGGTCTAAGCTCCACCACCACCCTCCTCCACCACCCACAACCACCGGGGACAACCACGGGCCGCCGTTGCTTGCCACAAGACCCCGGCTCGGAGAAGAACCTTTTAATCGGAGCGGAATCTTCGAAACTCTTCTCCAAGTTTTGGTAGAGAACAAAGTTTCCAATCCTCCTTTCTTGGTTTCCTTGAGGTAATCTTAGTTTCCTTTGTCTTCTTCTAGCTAGTTTAAGTCTTTCTTGATGTCTCTTATGATTTGGGTAACGTTATTGGCTGTTTCTATACTTCCTTTGAAAACCCTTTGAAAATGAGATGTTGTAAAAGTCTCCTTTTTATGAAACTGATGTCATTTCTGTGATCCTTGTTGAACCCTGGTCACATTGGTGTGATCGGAATTTCAAAATGATATATTTTGATGTGGACTCCTAAAACACCCTTTTAGGCCCTTTTTGAATTTGAGTGGGTATATGACCCCAAATGTTAATATTGATCTTACCTTGGAAATCTATATTAAATGTCTTCGATTTGGTATATAGAGCTCCGCATTTGGGCCAAAGCACGTGAACTTGAGACATCCCAAAACGACGTTTCAAGGAGCTAACAGAGGGATATATATAGGTAAGGAGAGTTTGTTATTCAGTTATAGTTTTGATACCATAGTTAGGGGTCAGGGAGTCCAACTATGAAGATAACTGTCTGTCCTTGTTGTGTGCTGGTTTTTAAGAAAAACTACGTTTTTAACTAATAGGATGCGATGTATTATGATTGATGTGTGTTTGTTCCTATGTGTGCTCGTTTTCAAGAAAAATTGTGTTTTTAACTAATGAGATGCGATGAATTGGCTTGTTGATTGATACAACTATAAATGATATTGTTATTGTAATGATTGGATTTTTGGGAAAAGTCTTAATTACAGAGGAGACTCTGTCCAAAATTTTATAATGCGTTCTTCTATTTAATTCTTTATTAAATTTTGTGATGGGCATAAGAGTGCGGTTTTATATATTGTAGTCCTCCTCTTTAATTTAGAATTTTCCTAAAAATATCAGTCTTGTGATATGATGAATTGTGAATGTATGAAATTTGGATTGTCTGAAGACCTAGGAAATGTGAATCTCAGGCATATATATTATGTATAGATGTGATATGTGATTGCTTTTAATGTTGTTGATGATATTGAAATTGAGATGTCATTGATGTGATTGATGATGTTGAAATGAGATAATATTGATATGCCTGATGACGATATTGAGATGATAAGATGTTGAGGTTGATAATGACATTGATGAGAGATAATGTTGATGTGAACAATGTCATTGTGTGTGGATATACATGGATACCCATGGGGGGTGTATGACAGGTTACTCTTGCGAGGAAGGATTTGTTCCTAGCCAGGTCATACATTGATGGTACCCATGGTTGTAGGCTGTGTATGTACACGTGGGATGCAATGACCGATTGGTTACCCTTGCGAGGATGGATTTGTTCCTAGCCACGGTCAATGCATCAATGAGTCCATTTTGGTGTGTTATGTATGTACATGGGGGTGCATGACGGGTTACCCTTGCGAGGAAGGATTTGTTCCTAGCCGGGTCATGTATTGATGATGCCCATGTTTCATACTTCATTTGTATGTGTGGAAATAGAATGAAGGCACTCGAGTACATGTGGGTTTCAGTGGGCTGAGAACGCAGGTACTAAGGGGTCATCAGGTTTGGAATTCCCTTGCGACCCTGGTTGATCACTGGGTGGGGGAATGACCAGTGCACGACAGGGTGGCCCTGATAGGCGGTGAATCATTTTTCCTGTGAGAGGCTATTTTCGGAGATGGTACCACATTGCATGCTGATAGATGAGTCAGGTGCATGCATCATTCTATGCATGATTGTTTGAGTTGTGAAATGCATTGGATGATTTGTTTGTTGGGTGTGTATTGGAATCATGGATTTTTGTTAATGATTGTGGTGGGTAATGTTGTTTTCTTCCCAATTGCTGCTATCTGGTGTTTGTTGGTTTTATATAATAAACTCACCCTTGAATTTGTTGTACCGTGTGGTTGATACTTGTGATGATCGTGAACTTTCGTTCGTGGGAGCAGATGAGTAGTAGTAGGTGACCTTGGAGGGAGATTCTTTTTGTTGGAGCCGCCAAGTCGACGTGATACGTTGGAATTCTTTTTCGAAAAGAGTTGTGTTTTGTTAATCAACTCTTTCTTAGTTAGTTCTTCGATTCTCTTTTGTTGGTAATGTAAGATTTCAGGTGTAAATATATGTAAAATCAAATTAAGTGTTGATATGTAAATGATATGTACTGGTTCAATATATGCATACATGTGTATTCAATTATATAATTGTATCGTGTGTATAATAATGGTATTATTGAGAAAAAATTTACTACCATTTTCATAATCAAATTAATAGAGTTTTCATATTAAAATTGAAATTGCACGATCTAGAGTTTGTGATGTCGTAGTGACGAGGTGGGTCGTTATAGTCCTCATTGTGGGAAAACCAACTATGACCCCTCACGTTGCTGGAACATTATTGGATTTCCAGCAAACAGAAATGGTGGACAGGGACGTGGAAGGGGACAATCAAGAGGACGATATACAAGGACAAGCTCATGCCATGTAGACTTGGGAGAACTATCAACAAGCCACAGCACCGTATCAAAGTGGTGCACTTCAACAAGTCGTTGCAGTTGCATCCTACCAGAATAATGCGCCTCAACAGGTTACAACAAATTCGGTATTGACACCTGAAATTGTGAACAAGCTCATCGCCCTAGTTGATCAGCCACAACCATCCAATGATAAATTATCTGGTAAGACTACTCACTCTCAATGGCTTATTGATAGCGGAGCCTCTCGACACATGACGAGATCCTTGAATTTGTTGACTGAAATCAGAAAGATTAAGTCTCTGTCTGTCACTTTACCAAACAGATCTGTTACTTATGCAGAAAAACAAGGAACAATGGTGTTTAACGCACAATTCAAACTATTCATTGTGTTATATGTTCCCCAATTGAGTTGCAGTCTAATTTCTATTTCATAGCTATTGCGAAATAATAGCAAGATGGTAACCTTTACTGATAAAAATTGCCTTTTGCAGGACCAAATATTGAAGAGGGAGATTGGTTTGGGTGAACTCAATGAAGGAGTGTATGTGTTTTAGCCCAAGCATGCTTCAGCTTCAGCAGTTCGGGCAGAAGAACCTATGGAGTTGTGGCATACCAGGCTGGGCCATGCATCTTATGATATGTTGTCTTTGATTCCATAAATTAGTATTTCGTTGAATAAAAATGTATCTCGTACGACATGTGATGTTTTCCAATGTGCCAAACAAACTCGATCTATGTTTCCTTTAAGTACTTCATGCAGTAAAGAAAGTTTCCATTTGGTTCATTGTGATACTTGGGGACCCTACAAGTCTCCTTCTTCTTCGGGGTGCTCACTATTTCTTAACAGTTGTAGATGATTTTAGTAGAAGTGTGTGGGTATATATGATGGCCGAGAAAAGTGAAACTCATGATCGAATATGTAAATTTTTGGCTATGGTGAATAACCAATTTGGGAAAAACGTAAAAATAATTCGTTCTGATAATGGAACTGAATTTAAGTCTAATAAAATGATGCAACTCTTGAGTGAAAAAGGCATTTTGCAGTAAATGATGTGTGTGCATACGCCAGAACAAAATGGACGCATGGAAAGGAGACATAGACACATTCTTAATGTTTCGCGTGCTTTACTATTTCATGCAAGTATGACAACTGAATTTTGGGTAGAAAGCGTTCTAACGGTTGTACATTTGATCAACAGAACACCTACAAAGGTCCTTGAAGGAAAGTCACCACATGAGATATTGCATGGAGTCCCACCAGAATACACTTACTTGAAAACATTTGGATGTTTGTGCTTTGCTAACTTCAGACCCAAATCCAATGATAAATTTGCTCCACGATCTCTATGGTGTATTTTAATTGGATATCCAACAGGACAAAAGGGTTGGAGATTGTTAGATATCAAGACTGGACAATGTTTTGTATCAAGAGATGTTAAGTTTCAAGAAGAAGTATTTCCATTTCGAGCAAAGATGAATGAACCTAATGTCCCTCGGCTGCCTATATCATTCCCTGATGACACTAAAGGAGTTGTAGTTGCAGAAAACGTTGAAGAGCAGTCATGTGAAACTGCTACAATCGTGCAACCCGTTTCAGATGATAGGGGGAGTTACCTCCGTTAGACACAAGTTCCAACACAATTGTTGTTCCACTGCCATATTCCAACATATTTACAAGATTATGCTTGTCACATGGCTGTAACACACTCACTTCCTATCATCCAAACCAATGTCACCTCAGGTATTAAGTATCCTATGTGAAATTATGCCAGTTTAGCTAATGTCTCTAAACAACATCAAGTTGTTGTTGCAGCAATTGATGCCAATCAAAAGCCTCAAAATTTTCAGAAGCCATGCGAGATACACACTGGATGGATGCTATGAGGAACGAAATCCAAGCGTTAGAGGATAATAATACTTGGTACATTACAGATTTTCCTCCACACAAACATGCTTTTCCAAGCAAATGGGTTTTTAAAATCAAATATCGCTCTGATGGTATGGTGGAACGATTCAAGGCAAGATTGGTGATAGTTGGAAATCATCAAATCGTTGGGGAGGATTATAGTGAGACATATGCAACGATGGCCAAAATGGTGAGTGTTCGTACACTACTTGCCGTAGCAGCTACCAAGAATTGGGATCTACACCAACTCGACATCCACAATGCCTTCTTGAACGGAGACCTAAGTGAAGAAGTTTACATGCGATTTCCTCTCGAATTCAGCAATGGCTCCAATAACAAAGTATGTTGTCTTACCAAATCCTTGTATTTATTGAGGCAATCACCACGAAATTGGTTCTCCAAACTAAGCTCTTCCTTGACACGTTATGGTTTTGTACAATCAAGGGTAGATTATACGCTCTTTACTCTCTAAAAAGGGGACGTTTTCCTGGCACTCCTAATGTATGTTGATGATATAATAGTGACAGGGAATGATTCTAATGCATGTAAAGCAGTCCAGGAGTATCTGAACCAATGCTTTAAAATCAAAGACTTAGGCCCGATGAAGTATTTCCTAGGTATCGAAATTGCTTGTAGCAAGCAAGGCATATTCCTTTGTCAACGTAAGTATACTTAAGACCTCCTCTCTGAATCAGGTCTGAGTGGGAGTAAGCCTGCTAACTCTCCCATCGAACAGAATCATCGCCTCGCCTTGGATGATGGCCCAGATTTTGACAACCCTGAATGGTATCGAAGACTTATAGGTAAACTGATTTACCTTACCATCACTCGACCTGATTTGAGTTATGCCATCCATATTTTATCGCAGTTTATGCAACAACCCAAACAAGCTCACTTTGAAGCTGTAGTCCGTGTACTTCGCTGTATAAAAAGGAACCCTGGCCAAGGCTTACTTCTCAAGTCTGATTTTGACTTAAAGATTCATGCTTACTGTGACTCGGACTGGGCATCTTGTCCTCTCACTCGCAAATCACTTACTAGTTTTTTTTTTATTATGCTAGGGTCATCACCAATCTCTTGGAAGACTAAGAAACAAGCAACGGTCTCCCGCTCTTCGGCAGAAGCAGAATACAGATCCATGGCAGCAGCTACCTCGGAGTTAGTTTGGCTCAAATCATTTCTTACCTCCCCCGATGTCACACATTCAGGTCCTATGGAGTTATTTTGTGACAACCAAGCAGCTTTATGTAACACCCCAATATTTCCATATGTATTAAATGTGTGATTTATGTGATAATTAATCAATTAGCAATATGCCTAAAATAAATAAAAATTACAAGAATACCCTTGGAAGGATAATTACCAAAATGTCCTTGGACAATTTCAAAAATGACAGTTAGGTCCCTGAGATAAATGACCAAATACCCTTTAGGTCAAAAATGCCCAGATGAGTAGGGAAATTCTGTGGAAACCTAAGTATGGAATAGAATACTTCTAGATAACCAATTATTGATCAAGAAAGTGACAAAGACCCATAAGATGAGATTTCTATGAATTTTGAAAATTATTTTAGAAAAGAATTCGGTTTAGGATATCTTAAGCATCAGAAAATTATAAGGAAAGAATAGTTATAATCTTTGGAGTTTTCTTTTAATTATGAGATAAATAAACTCCTTTAATAAACTAGGTTAGTAATTTTACTAATTAGAAACAAAATGAACCAATAGAAATTAAGATAAAACTATCTAAGAAAGTCTAGATCACATCTTAAACATGTTAC
>PYAF01004799.1:225615-237348 GCA_007407185.1 Glycine tomentella
ATATTTTTGAAAATAATCATCACTTTACGATTATATATAGGATTTTTTTTTATAGTTTGCGACATTTTAAATTTATTTGACTGCATCAATTGTTTTATTATTTTCTCTTATTCTATTCAGTAACATAATAATATCCTAAATATATATAAATTTTATTAAATGAATTTTGGAAATTATTTTTTGCAATACAATTAATGTTATTATTATTATTAAATTATGTAAAAATAGATAATAATAATAATAATAATAATAATAATAATAGATATTATAATATATGCATAAATCGTATAGTAATTAAAGATCATTAATGTGAGTTATTTAATTCTCAAATAATATTATATTAAATTGATTCAAATCAATGATTATTATAGAATCTAGGTTTTGATCAACGATCAGATTTCAAAATCTGGATTATTTTGTCAGATCAACGACTATTATAGAATATGTAACTCTAATTTTATATAAAATTATACGTGTATTAATAAAATTAATTTTTAAAGTTTTAGTAGAATATATATATATATATATATATATATTAAAATTAAGATAATTAATTATTTAAACTTGAGAAGATGTTATCAAATATTAAATCTAATGTAATTTATTTTGTTTTGTTCTTTCTCCAAGCAAGAAAATTAATGTAATACGTATTTAAAATATATAAATTTATAATTATTTAAATTTAAGTATTTATTTTTTTGTTATTGTGTACAATATATTTACATCTAATTGAATTTTCTGTGCTTATAATTAAGGATTTTTAAATATAATTATTGTAAAAATTAATTTTTATTTTAATAATCATTTTAAAGATATTAATCTAATCATGTGATAATACTGAAGTTTGAATTGGTTTGACCTCATTACGACTTAAGTTGAGTACTCCCTATACAAAATACAATATGATAATGATGATGAGAAAACTAATTATTCGTATTATAGATTTCATAAACTCAAATTCAAAATTAGAATAAACTCATATATACACACAAATAACTAATTAATCATAAGAACGTAAAAAGTAAATATATATATATATATATATATAATTTTTAATGTTATTAATATATATATGCAATAATTTTTAATAACCTTTTAATTCTTTTAACAATAACAATTCTTAAAATAATAGTTAAAAGGATAATTTTGAAAATAATTACCGCTTTATAGTTATAATATATAAGAATACATTATTTTTAGTTTGGAATTTTAAATGTATTTGACTACATCAGTTTTATTTTATTATTTTTATCTTATTCTATGTAATAACAAAATAATATATTAAAAATATATAAATTTTATTATATCAATTTTCAAAATTCTTTTTTTCAATATTATTATTATTATTATTATTATTATTATTAAATTTTGTAAAGATAGATAGATAGATGATGACAATAATAATATATAAATAGATATTATAAATATGAGCATCAATTGTATAATAAGGATAATTAATGTGAACTATTTATTTCTTTAATAATGTTATATCAAATTGATTCAAATCAACGGTTATTATAGAGTGTAAGTTTTGATCTAATGGTTGTAAAAGTTTCAAGTGAAGTTTACTATAATATATATATATATATATATATATAGAGAGAGAGAGAGAGAGAGAGAGAGAGAGAGACCACATTTGAAGCGATTGAAGTATTTTGTTCTTCACTATCATGAATAAGAATTTTCAACCCATTACTATTAGTCACCCTGGAAATTGACCACGAGAGAAGACTGATCTTGGAAGATAGATACCAACATGCTTAAGATATATTATTATTTTTTACTAATATTATTTTCATATATGACCTAAGCTTCAAGTACATAAGCTCCTAATTGAGTAATTACTAGCTAAGTACCATTACACATGCCAGAAGATTGATCCATGTTTCTGTTAGGAATATACATTTTGACAAGTGTGCCGATCAAATAAGTAATACAATGGATAAATCCATATATTGTTTTCCAAGAGACTCCTGCAATATAAGTAAAGCAACAAATTATTAACTTAGGCTTAAAAACAATACAAGAAAACACTAAAAACATGAACTTCAAGGTGAATTTATAAAGTAACAAACATATTAAGTGAGAAAACAGGAAAGTAGATGATTTTATGTGATTTTAAAAACAAGAAAACATAGTCTAAAAGAAGTTACACAAATGATAGAAGTTGTTACAGGGGTAGATTTCACCCATTATTCACTCTTTTCATGCATTAGCATGCTATACACATCTCACTCAGGCTCTAATGTTAAAGTCAATCAATAAAAGTTTTATTAATCTTTAGGTAGAAAGAGCCTTAGATACCTTTCCTAAACCAAGACCTCTCAAAAACTTATCGAAGGCATTAGCTTAAAGCTTTGTAACCATAAGATTACCAAAAAACTCAGTTTCGTTTTAGCTTTAAGCCTTGTGGACTCAAGATAATAAAAGTGATTCCCAACATCATTTACATCTCAAAATTGTGTCATCGGTGACCAATCCACAACAAGCATTAATAAGAAAAAACACAAAATGCTATATAACATAAATATGCAAAATATATATCATTCATATCAGAAGATGCATGTCAGTTCATAATTGACTACATCTACCCCTTACAATAATGGACATCAGCCACTCATGAAAATGAGTAGCTTAAATTCACACATGGAAAGTGAAAAATGGATGAAGAACACATAAACACTTGAGAGTTTTTCTCTCCCTAATAGAACAATACAAAACATTCAACTAATACAATAATGATACAATAGGAGAGGGAGAATCTGAATATATTCACAAGTTAGGCCTAAAAATACAAAAGGCAGCATTTTCAATTTTGAGTGCAGACTCCCTAGCCATTAATTTTGGCTTGGCCATGAATTTTGGCTTGGCCAAATGTCAGTTTTCATTCTTCTAGAATATATGCTGTCCAAGCTTATCCTTTTGGAGTTTTAGTACTCCAATCATGTTCTCCAAGACACTTCATCCATTTCAGACCCTTTATCTACAAAAAATGGAATAAATTACTACATTTAGTAGCCAATAAATCAAAATATTATACTATAATTCATAATCTAATAAAAACAACACAATTGAAATCAAAACAACCCTCTAAATATATGAAAGAGTAAGAAAAATGCTTTAAAAAATACCTTAAGAGTACGTGAATTTGACACTGAAGAAAATGAGCAACTTCATTGGCCTCTCTTTACACGAGAAAAGGAGAGAGAGAGAGAGCAGTCACGATTTAAAAATTGAAATATCTTCATGATTAAACCCGCATGATGGTGTAGAGGAGGGCACTGTCCTAAGTTGATGGTGGTCACGACGTTTAGATTATCTACTTTGCAGTTGACAAATCAAAAGCCTTTACTCCACGTGATAATTTCCACTTTCATAACATCCCCAAAGTTATCAGAGGCTGAGAATCCTACCACCCACTTTAAATGGTGATCACGGATGAGGCCACCTTATCCAATAAAGTAGGTTTGATGCAGAAAGATTCCATCCACATTTAGTTTGCAGTAATGGAAGCAAGGTGGGATCTATCTTGGGAGACAGGAGAATCATTTTTCCCAAGTTTGTAGCATATTATAATGTCATCATGCAGAAGATAAATATTGTGAAGGACATTTTGGACATCCTAAATATCATCTTCAAAGATCCTATTCTTATGCCATTTCCAGATCCACCAGGAAGAAGCCACTAACAGAAATCCTGTAATACCCAAAACTTGTTTTCTTATCCAATCTACGGGGTTAAGATCTAAGAATCCATGTTGGTAAAGGAAATTGAGATATATCCAGACTTCTTTTGCATGTAGGAAATCTTGGAGGCAACAAATGGTGTCTTCAAGTGAGTGAGAGCCATCATGACAGATAGAAGAATCTTGTATATTATGATGGTGCCTCGTAGCATTAGTGGGCAGTGAGTTATGTAAGATAAGCCAGAAGAAAATTTGAATTTTTTCTGGAATAGCAAGTTTCCATAGCCACCTAAAAGAAAGAGAGGGAGGGCAACAAGCCACGAGTAGGTTGAATATGCAATGTATGTCATTCGGAGAATGCTTCTACACCCAATAATCCTCAAAACCCAGAGATAGGGTGCAATCAATAGCTATGATATTCGGCAAAAAATTCATGGGGAGAATGATATACAATTGGTTGACGTACCAATTAATCTTCTACTATAATATCTCGCAAACACAAATCCACATTGCAGTAGTGAACGTAAGGAACAACTTGGCAAACAAGGTCAGAATTAGCCCGATCATCATACCAAATGGAGGAAGAACCTGTTGGGCTTAAAATCCAAGCCAAGTCCAACCCAATAAGGAAATACTAGGGTTTCATTTTTGAGAGGTCTGCAACCAATTAGAAAACACAAGAGAGAGACAAAGTAGAGGAGAAAAAGAGCGGTCAAATTTGCATGTTGAGAAGGACAATCATACTTCAATCTCCTTGATCTCCTTATGTAATCATTAGATCTTGCCGAAACCTTTATAGAAAGTTCTTGACTCATCATTGTTCACATCTAACAGGTGTGTTCTTGGATTGAAGTCTGTAGCATCACCGAAAATTCCCAAACCGAACTGGTTCTGAAGCAGGCAGTAGTATTGCAAGGGACATTTCTCTCACAGTAACCGTTGGATCGAGTTCAACCTTTGATAAAAGGTTAAGAAAATTTGTTACTACATTCTGACCGTTCGGATCATTGATTGAAGTTTTTCAAGAGGGAGTATTTCAACTACAAATAGAGGTGATCATAATTCCTTTTCTATTTTGTTTTGTTTCGGGCAGTGATATTGAGAAAGGGTTATCTCTTTTCTAAACCATTGGATTATCCTCCAATTTAGTCAGTTTGTTCCTCTCTTGTATGACTTCAATCTGACTATTGGGATTTGTGATTTTTTATTCCTGGTGGTGGAAACTAATTTTGGACAAAAGCCTATTTTGTATGCTTACCTCTTGTGATGTTTTGGTACTTTTGTTGAAGTTGTTTGTTGATTGTAGTAGTTGCTGGAATCCTTTTATAATCTCACTTTATTGATATTGAAGAATTTGGGTGAGATTGGTCTCGTGGTTTTTACGTCTCACATTGAGAAGGTTTTTCATGTTAAAAATTGTGTTGTGTTGCTTCCATAATTGTTGTTTGTGCAAGACCATTCATAACAGGTCCTGGAAGGAGAAATTGGTATCCTTTTTTTTTTCCAACAACTTATATCAAGTGCTTGTGTTATTTTGATTGTTGACTTTGATTAAATATGGAGGTTAATACAAGTAGAATGATTACACTAAATGATTCAATTTATCATGTATGGAAAGGAAAGATGGAAGATCTTATGTATGTGAAGGAGTATCACTTAGCTGTATTTGGTACTGAGAAACTAGAAAATAAAACTGATGAAGAATGAAAGTTGATTCATCGACAAGTTTATGGTTATATCAGACAGTGGGTGGATGATAATGTTCTGAATCATATTAGTGATGACACTAATGCACGGACGTTGTGAAACAAACTTGAACAACTGTTTGCAAGAAAGATTGGTAATAACAAATTCTTCTTGATTAAGTAGATGATGATGTTGAGGTATCAAGAAGGTACTGTAACACCCCGTAGGCCTCCGACGTGTTATCATTAATAATATCAGATTAGCGCATAAAACATGAGTTATATAGCTCAGCGGAAGCACATAATCGCTTTTCTTGATACATTATGTATGGAATAACAAATTTATCAGATAACACTCACAAGAACATCTATCACGCCCCTGCTGATCCAGTTTCTCATATCATAACTCATAAAGACAGATAACTTGAACGTACAGGCAAGTAGTTAAATATACAACATAAATACTCAGGGGAAAGTCTCATATACATATCATAATAGTTCTGTACAAATATATACATCCCAGTTTCACACCACACCGTGGTGATACAAAAGAATATCAGCCCTTCTCGAGGGTATACAGAACTATACAACCCTTCTAGAGGGTACATAACAGAAACAAAACAAAACTGAGCCTTCAAGCTCCATCTGCTGCTTCACAGTCAAGCAGCCTAGTCTCTATTGGGCCTCTTGCCCTGAGACTGATCTTCTCTTCTAGAATGGTCACCTGAAATCATAGAAAACCCCACACGGGGTGAGATAACATATCTCAGTAAGCTCAGGGTCCTTGGGAAATCATTCCCACCCTAGCTCACAGATCCACATCACACATACAGGCAACATAACAAACAAGGCTCACTGGCCTGGCCCTCTGGCTCTCAACATATCAGAATCAATAAACATAATCATAATCTCAATACATGACAGGTGGCAGAGCTCCTCAATGCCTGGCGGAGCTCCTCAACGTCAGTACCTGTCAAAATATGGCAGAACTCCTCAATGCCATGGGCGGAGCTCCTCAACGCCCTGTATACCCAACAGAGCTCCTCAATGCTGGTATCCATCTATTGGCCAATGGGCGGAGCTCCTCAACGCCCTGAATACCCAGCAGAGCTCCTCAATGCTGGTATCCATTTATTGGCCAACAGATATTTCAATCATAGCATACATATATCCAATGCAGATGCATATCAAATCAATCCAAACAATGCCATAGCCAATGCATGTAGCATGAATCATGACCAACACTCCCCAGGAGTGTGGTGTGCAACCAAAGCGGGAATTCATCCCCAGAAACACTGAACTTACCTGGTAAGGGATTACTCTGCGGTTCCTTCCCAGGTCTGTGGCTCCCGCCACCAGCAGTCTCAGAATCAAAGCCTAATCAAGGTACATGCAAATCTCATATCAAATTAAGCCCTCAGGCATCCAATTCACAGAACATCATAACAGAATTCCCCTATCCTAGTGTTCAGTCAAGCTCAGCCCCTCACAAGGCTGTTTATAGACCATTCAAGGTCCCTCAAGGCTAAAAGCCAAGCCTCTGAGTCATCTGGACTCAATACACAATCATACATGGCATAGTTTCCTCAGCCTTAACCTTCATTATCACTAGAACGGACTGAGTTTCACTCCAAGTCTCGTTCACCTAGCAACTTGGGCTCAGCACAATGCAATCAAGGCTCTAGCCTATCAAAGAACCATCAACAAGTGACTCTACACAAGTCACACAGGCATATACAGAGCCAAGATTCAAAGTCATCAGAATTAAAAACTGAAAGCTAATCCTTCATCTATTCCTTGCTCTAAACAAGTTTCTCTACAGGACCCTGGGCTAATTCTAGCCCCAGCTCATATGGGTCACAATACTCAGAAAACCCCAAATTCCAACTAATCAAGAGAACTAGAGTTTCTTACCTCAGTGACGACTATGAAGGCCTCAGGACAACTTCCACAAGCTTCTTTGTCCGTTCCAAGCCTTGAGTCTCGACCACTCTCAAGTTCTCTGAGGTTTCTCACTTGAGAATTCAAACTCTCACTCAAATGGGGTTTTTAAAGAAAGGATGAAGGATTATAGCTTTCTGAAGGTTTCTTTCACAATCAAAGGTCACAGGGAGGTGTTTAGGACTCAAAACAAGGTCTTAGGAAGCTTGGCAGGTCATCCATGGAGGTTTAGGGTCGTGGGGAAGAAGAGGGAATAGTTTTTCCCTTCAAAAACGCGTTTGACCCTTAAATAGTCAGCCTGCTCGAGGTCTGGCGCGATCCGCGCCACAATGGTGGTGGTCCGGCGCTAACAGCGCCAACCCCACGCCACCAGCGCCAACTTCCCGAGACCTGTGGCGCCACTCGTGCCACCTCTGGCGCTATCAGCGTGAGAATCCAGAGAAAATTGATTTTCCAGGGCACTTGTGGTGCGATCCGCGCGACCCTTGGCGCTACCCGCGCCAACCTCTCGACCAACTGACGCTTCTCGCGCCATAGCCACGCTACCAGCGTGGACTTGTCGAGCCTATGGCGCCATCAGCGCCGTCCTGGCGCCATCAGCGCCACATCAATGGGTCTGGCGCGATCCGCGTCACTCCCAAAACCAGGTTTTCTGATGTGAATCCCCGCGCGACACAAGAATGAGGGTCCTTACAGGTACCTCATGACTGATCACTTGAATAAATTTCAAGGAATTATTCGTCAGCTAGCAAGAATGGGAATCAAGTTTGAAGATGAAGTGCAAGGGTTATGGTTTCTTGGTACTTTGTCGGACTCGTGGGAGATGTTTAGAATGTCTCTATCTAATTCATCCCCCGATGGTATAATCAGCATGGATTTGGTGAAGAGTAGTATCTTAAATGAAGAAATGAGAAGAAAAACACGGGCTTCATCTTCTCAATCAGAACTCTTAGTTACTGAAAGAAGGGGGAGAAGTAAAAGCCGAGGTCCAAAGAATAGAGATAAAAGAAGAAGCAAGTCTAACAAGTTTGCCAATGTTGAATGTCACTATTGTGGTTTGAAAGGACATATAAAGAAGTATTGCCGAAAAATGAAGAAAGATAATAAACAAGGGAAATTGAAAGATAATAAGAATGACAAAGGTGGTAAAGATGATAGAGTTGCTACTACCACTTCAAGTTTCCTCCTTGTTTATGATTCTGAAGCAATTAATCTTTTATGTTATGAGACCAGCTGACTGATAGATAATGGAGCAAGCATTCATGCTACATTTCGCAGGGATTTCTTTACATCTTACAAATATGGTGATTTTGGATTTGTCAAGATGGGTAATGACGGCTTGGCCAATGTGATTGGAGTTGGAGATGTGTGCTTGGAGATTAGCAATGGCACAAGATTAGTCTTGCAAGATGTTAAACATATTCTTGATATTTGTTTGAATTTGATTTCAACATGCAAACTTGATGATGAGGGATATTGTAACACATTCAATGATGGTCAATGGAAGCTCACTAAAGGTTCAATGATTGTGGCTAGAGGCAAGAAGTGTTCATCATTGTATATTACACATGCAAGGATCTCTACAGGGAAAATTAATGTTGTAGAAGATGAAGATACAATGGAGTTGTGGCACAAGAGACTTAGTCACATTAGTGAGAAAGGCTTGACTCTTTTAGCTAACAAGGAGCAGCTTCTAGGATTGAAGAAAACACCATTGAAGAAGTGTTCTCATTGCTTAGCAGGAAAGCAAAATAGAGTTGCATTCAAGAGTTCCCCTCCTTCAAGAATGCCAGCTACACTTGATTTAGTATACTCTGATGTTTGTGGTCCTATGAAGACAAAAACACTTGGTGGTGCTCTTTATTTTGTCACTTTCATAGATGATCATTCAAGGAAGACATGGGTTTACACCTTGAAGACAAAAGATCAAGTGTTGGATGTGTTTAAGCAGTTTTAGGCCTCAGTTGAGAGACAGATTGGGAAGAAGTTGAAGTGCATCAAAACAAATAATGGTGGAGAGTACACATGTCCTTTTGATCACTATTACAGACAACAAAGCATCCGACATCAAAAGACGTCTCCTAAGAATCCCCAGTTGAATGGTCTTGCTGAGAGGATGAATAGGACATTGGTTGAAAGAGTTAGATGCTTACTCTCATAGTCACAATTGCCTATGTCATTTTGGGGTGAGGCTTTGAGCACTGTTGTTCATGCAATTTGATGTTCCAAAGAGTTAGATTTCACTACACCATGTGTTCCATTGCAATTTGATGTTCCAAAGAAAGTTTGGACTGGCAGGAATGTTTCCTATGATCATTTTCGTGTCTTTGGGTGCAAGGCTTTTATGCATATCCCCAAAGAGGAGAGATCCAAACTTGATGTTAAAACACGACAATGTGTCTTTATTGGATATGGACTTGATGAGTTTAGCTATAGGTTCTATGATCCAGTAAAGAAGAAACTTGTAAGAAGTAGAGATGTTGTGTTTATGGAAGATCAAACTATAAAGGATATAGAGAAATCAGAGATTTCAGTGCCAGAGAATAATGATGATTTGAATGACTTGGATCCCCCTCCTATTCCATGTGATCCACCACGAGTTGAGGAAGAACATGGTACAAGTGATTTAGATGGCATAGATGTTCCACAGAATGCTTTGAATAAGCTATGGAAGATGAGCACAAGAGTAAGTGGATTGAAGCCATGCAAGATGAGATGCATTCATTGCATGAGAATCACATTTTTGATCTAGTAAAACTGTCTAAGGGAAAAAGATCTTTGAAGAACAAGTGGGTGTACAGGGTGAAACAAGATGAAGTTACTTCATAGGTATAAAGCTAGATTAGTTGTCAAGTGGTTCAGTCAGAAGAAAGGCATTGATTTCAATGAGATATTTTCTCCAATTGTGAAAATGTCATCTATTCGAGTGGTTCTAGGCCTAGCTGCTAGCCTACACTTAGAAACTGAGCAAATGGATGTGAAGACAACTTTTCTCCATGGTAACTTGGAAGAGGAGATTTACATGGACCATCCAGAGGGTTTCATTGTGAAAGGAAAAGAAGATTATGTTTGCAAACTGAAGAAAAGTCTCTATGGCTTGAAGCAAGTACCAAGGCAATGGTATAAGAAGTTTGAGTCTGTTATGGGGTAACAAGGCTACCAAAAGATTAATTCTGATCATTGTGTATTTTTTCAGAAATTCTCTGATGATGATTTTATCATATTGTTGCTCTATGTTGATGACATGTTAATTGTTGGTAGAAATTCTTCTAGAATTAGCACATTGAAGAAGCAGTTGAGTGAGTACTTTGCTATGAAGGATTTAGGGCCAACAAAGAAGATTCTTGGTATTCGAATCAATCGAGATAGAAATGAGAAAAGATTGTTATTGTCACAGGAGCAGTATATCAAGAAGGTTCTTGAGAGATTATGTATGAGCAATGTTAAAGTGGTTAGTACTCCTTTTGCTACCCACTTTAAGCTAAGTTGTAACACCCCGTAGGCCTCCGACGTGTTATCATTAATAATATCAGATTAGCGCTTTAGAAACACAAATTAAGGGACTCAGCGGAAGCATAGAATCGTTTTTCTTGATACATTATGTATGAAGTCACATAACAGAACCATAAAATCACGCCCCTGCTGATCCAGTTTATCAAAATCAACATAATAAGACAGATAACAGAGCTTTAGGCAGAGTAACAACAATATAACATACACATGTACTCAGGGAAGATATCATATACATATCATCAAAGTTCTGTACAATATATACATCTCAGGTTCACACCACACACGGTGCTACAAAAGAACATCATCCCTCAGAAGGGGTATACAGAACTATAACAAAACAATCCAAAATGGAGCCTTCAAGCTCTCCATGCTGCTCCTCAGCTAGGCAGCCTAGTCTCTGATGGGCCTCTTGCCCAGAGACTGCTCTTCTCTTCCAGAAGGTTCACCTGAAACCACATAACCCCACACGGGGTGAGATAACATATCTCAGTAAGCTTAGGGTCCATGGAGGAATCTCCTCCACCCTGGCCCACTAGCATAATACATATGCACACATATCACAATCAAATGGCCCACTGGCCTAGCCCTCTGGCTTTCTCAATCACATAGCATATCATACAGGGTGACTACACATCTCAGAGCAGGAGGAAACCATCTCCTCTAATCAAGTCACCAAATAGGAGGAAACCATCTCCTATGTCAACATATTGGGCTAGGAGGAAACCATCTCCTAGAATGGGAGGAAACCATCTCCCAGTGTGAGGCCGGAACTCACACCTGTGTCATCCCACCGGACGCTACCCTTAACGGGGATGTACACATATGGTACCTCCGAGAATAGCAGGAAACCATCTGAACTATTCCCTTGGCCTAGGGGATCATCATCACCCCGGGATCATCATCACCCAT
>PYAF01004799.1:246956-264874 GCA_007407185.1 Glycine tomentella
CCACGGCAAGCGTACCGTTGTTATCGCTGTAAGTTTCGAATTTATAAAAGTTCGTCTCCACAGGGATTTGGGTTTACGTCGGTTGATTTTAAAATTAACAGTTTAGTAGTTATATGCAGCTAAAAGGCGAAGATTCATTTGTTGTTTTGCGTAAACAAAGATAACAAGAAACAAAGAACGATTGCGAGAAGTAAATAAATAGATACAAATCAAGTGAGAGTAGGATTGGATTTCCTCTTGCTTATCCCTTTGTAATTGATTTTACTTACGCATGTTCTATTCTTATTGCCGTACACCTCTAAGTAACCCTAATTCGATTCCTCGCAACTACGGTCCTATGGATATTTTACTAAATATCGATCCCTCGCATATTTAATTAAATATCCAAGCATTAAGAACTTAATCACGTGTTTAATACGATCGAAACATTAAGCTCTATTCCTAGTAACGTAATGTAACAAGTGATTAGATTCAGTTCAAACCCTAAATTTACTTTCCAGTCGCCTTTAGGGTTAAGTTCATGAAACTAACAGTTAATTAGAATCAAGCGTTAAGCGTAGAATAAAATCACCAACAAGGAATAGAACAATGCATAAATAATTAAAAGAGCATAGGGATAAGAAAAGTACGTCCAATCCTTAGAGAAGCTCAAGTGAACATGGGCAGAACCTCCTCAAGAGAGTCACCGACAAAGCTCGTCATCGACCCTCTCTTCGGCAGAATATCCTTACAAAATTCACTCAACCTCACTTCCCTAAGGCCTAAACTCACTCAAGAAACTAAGAAACACAAGAATTGAACAAGCTACTAAATTTGGGAGAGAAAATCAAGTGAGGAATGAATCCTTGCCTTCAAATTCGTCCCCTATTTATAGGATTCAGCCACCAGCATGCTTCAGGCGCCCAAGCGACTAGAATAGCCTATTTTCAGGCGCCTGGGCGAGTTAGGCGGTTCCTTGGGCAGTGTGGGTCGCCCAGGCGACCAAAACACACTATAACCAGGCACCTGGGCGAGCTTAATGCTTATTGGTGAAGAAATCTTTGGGTCTTGGTGCTTCATGGGCCTGGTTTGCTGTTTGAGACCTTTTTCTTTTCTTAGTTCACTCCAGGCTTCTTCTTTCGCAAGCTTACTTCTTCCGTAACTTCAATACCTAGCAAAAATCAAATCAATTAATTGGACAAAAGCTTCTCAAAACACAAAAGCATAACTTACCTTCACAAAATCATAAATTATCTAGGTTTCTAGGGTTTACTTGTGATTAAGTCTATTAAAATAACGTATAAGTGCCATGTTTGAATCCTGTTTTCTACTGAAATGTGGCACTTATCAGTATAATTGATGTATCAGAATTTAGGGTGTTACAAAGGTGGAATTTGAAACCATTCACATGAATATCCTTGGCTTTAAGGATAGCATACCATACATAAGAAGCAATAGGGGAGCCTTCGAACTAATAAAGGTGTTATGGAAAGGTACTTATGTGCTAAGAAATGAACCCAAAGACAATCTTTCTTGAGAATACTAAATTTCCTAGAAGTGTAACATTTGGGAGTTGAGACTCACGGATCCTGAGACCACCATTCTGGTTGTGGGATGTAACCATCTTCCTGTTGACCAAATTCCATCCTTTCCTTTCCCTATCAGAGGACCAAAGGAAGTTTCTGACCACCCTATCAATTTCATGACAAACAAAGAGGACAGCCAAAACAATTGCATGGTATAAACAAGAAGTAAGGAGAGAACGAAGTTGATAAGGCTTAGCCTTTCAACCCTATTCAACACTCAACCTTTCCAAGATGATAATATCCTACGAACGTTTTCCATGACAAAGGTGAAAGATTGGTTCATAGTTCTTCCTTGAAGTAAGGGGAAGCTCAGATAGTTCCTAAGAGAAAAAAAACCTTAATGGCACAAACAGAGTGAAACTCATTCTTCATGGTACGACTCACCCCTCTGGAACACATAAACTTGTATTTATGAAGGTTCACTTTCAACAAGGCCTCCATGTAGAAAGTATCCAACATATTCGAAATAAGATAGGCATATGATTCATTTTATTTATAGAACAAGATAACATCATCAGCAAAAAGAAGGTGAGAGATCCCCGAGCCACCTCTGGCTATAGTAATAGTGCTCCATGTTGCGATTATTCCACACACTATGGCAAGTGCATCGATCGTTTCAAGTAATAAAATAAGTAAGTGAGTATCGTTCTCCACAGGGATTGGGTGAAATTCACAGTAATAAGGAATCAATGTGATTGAAAGTAAAACAGAAAATGTTGAAAGAAGTTGTTGTTGATTGATTGGTTGTTGAGTAAAAAAAGAAATTAAATAAACAGCAAATTAAATCAAGTTACCAATAGAAAAGCAATTGTGGTCAGGCACAATTCCCTCTGATTCCTTCCTCCTTCACCTGACTGGTTTATTAGTTTAATTTACACAAATGATAAATCTCTCCTAATATCGTAAATCCTAAATTATTAGCGACTTATCTCTTTAATTCAATCGAGAATCCTAACCCCTTAGCAATCCTGTCAAACTAAGCATTTAGAGAATATATCATAAGGGTTTCTTGTTATGATTGTTCAAAAAATAAGTCTTTTCTAGATTAGTTAATCCCTAATCCCTTAGTGAATTAACCCTTTAACCTGAATCAAAAACCTAATTCCTTAGTGAAATCTACCAGTTTAAGCATTTAAAAGACCATATCATAATTCCTGCAGCTACGCATCCCTATCCCTAGGTGATGAACAACTGTTACTCTAAACAGGTCAGAAATTAGAATCCCAACGTCCCCATTGCGAATCCTAACCCTCAATACTTAATTGAAGTGATCAGTTCCAAATAAGAATAGAAAATAATAGAATAGAATAAAACAATCAAAACATTATTATTCAATACCAGTCAAATTATAGAGGAGTTCACATCAGTTCATGGCCTTCCCACAATACAAGATTTAGCCTGCCATAGGCCTCAAGAACATCAAAGCTGTTGAATAATACATGACTGTGCTGAAACCCTAACCTTGATTCTTGACTTCCAGAGGTTTAGAATGATGGAACGTGGTTTTTAGATGAATAATGGATGATTCCCTTCAGTCCTCAGAGGCTTTGTATTTATAGAATGATTTAATTACAGTAATAAAGCCTAAAACAATGCTCAATCCCGAAACAGATAAGTTAAATAAGGAAATAGGATCTTCTCCACGGGATCTGCACGGAGTCCCGCGCTATCAGCGCGGGATGTTTGAATGGTTGGCGCTGACCGCGTGATCCTCCACGCTAATCGCGTGGAGTCTTTGAGCTGAATGTCTGATGTTGAGCTTTGTGGCGCTAATCGCGTGGTTGTGGCGCGATCCGTGTGGGTTGTTCGAGTTTAAATGGCCTTTCTTCTATCCCTGGCGCTGATGGCGCGGCTTTGGCACTGGTGGCGCGGTGCTTGCGGCCTTGTCACGCTGGTGGCGTGAACCTCCACGCTAATCGCGTGGAGTCTTCGAAACTGGGGCCTTCAATTCACCATCTGGCGTGATCCGCGCGGCTCCTGGCGCTAGTCACGCGGGACCTTGATCTGGCTTTTCTTCTTTTCTTTGCTGGAACTTCCTCTTTTTAACCTGAAAATGCTCAAATGTATTGAAATGAGATTTAAAATGATAACATAATAAACTTAACTAATTCTAATCTATTTTCCTAATTATTTAACTAAATTATAACCTAAAACTAGCCTAAAACTAAGATGTGTTTGCAACACATCACTCCAGATCCCATTGGCAACTAACTGTTGGATATACAATGAGAGTTTCTCCATACATATGAAAAATAGATAGGGAGAGAGAGGGTCTCCCTCTCTAAGTCCATTGCAAGGACTGGAACTATTAGATTGCGAGCCATTCCAGAAAATAGATACAAATGTAAATTGAATACCCCACATTATCAAGCAATTATGGTAGGAAGGGACTTAAACTACTAAAGGGTCTACTAAAGGAAGTCCCACCAAACTCTATCCTAGGCTTTCTCTAAGTCAATTTTAAAAGCAATCACACCTTTTTTTATCTTTAGAATGATGCATGTAGTGAACCACGTCCTGATCTAAAATGGCATTATCTGTAGTTACCCTCCAAGGAACAAAGCTACCCTTAAGGGGACTAATAATTTCCTCAAGAAAGGGCCCCAGTCTACTAACAAGTATTTTTAAATGAGCTTGTGAAGAACATTACAGAGGCTAATAGGCCCGAAGTCTTTAAATTGTTTTAGGTGATTAAATTTTGGAATAAGCACAATGAGAGTCTCTACAGGCTTCTCTCACAGAACCTATATATGAAAACATCAAGAATCAGTAGCGAAATGTCGTTCTGAATTTCCTCCCAAAAGTTCTTGAAGAAAAAGGGTTGAAACTCATCAAGACCTGAGGCTTAGTGGGATTTCATACTCATAAGGGGCCTTTTAACCTCTTCCTTAATGATCATGGCAGTGAGAGAGGTATAACCTTGCCATTAAGAGTCGGAAAATTCCTGACATCAAGCGACGCATTGCTTTGAGTGTGGGGGAGAAAAAAAGCTGTTGAAAGTATCTTTGAGCTTCCCCTCTAAGTGTTGATTTCAAAGGAGCTTCATGGAGATTGGAAGCCTTTGCCAAGATTTGTTTTGAGCTTCAAACATGCTTGAAGACTTGGAATTCTATGTAAAAGGAAAGCCATCTGATTGATCCATGCATTCACTCATTCATTCATTCAACTAAATATTTTTTTACATAAAAATCCAACTAAGCTTTCAACATTTAACTAAAGGCTTTTATATGAATCACAAGGTTTTTGGAAAAATGTTTTTGTACTGAATTAATCGATTACATTAAGCCTATAATCGATTATTTTGTTCTTGGTTCACTTAGGAAAAGTTTTTAAGAACAATGTAATCGATTACCTATCGGATTAATCGATTATTTGACCTTCGTTTACATATAAACTGCTTTGATCAACACTTTAATCGATTACCAATAGGTAGTAATCGATTACATTGCTATACATTATTTTAAGCCGTGCTGGAAGAATTGATTACCAAAGAGTAGTAATCAATTACACAGGCTAAACTGAAAAAAAAACATCTTCCTGTCATCATCGATTACCAAATTCAGTAATCAATTACACTATGTGTTAATGCATATAAGGTTTGCTGCATTAATCGATTACCAAATATAGTAATCGATTACATAGTTCAATATGATTTCTAAAGCTTCCTGGTTTAACCGATTACTAGAATCCGTAATCGATTACACAGTGTATTTCAAGTTTATGAAGCTTCCTGCCTTAATTGATTACAAGACGGAATAATCGATTATTTTGTTCGTTACTCATGTCCAGATTCTTGTAGAACACTTTAATTGATTACAAGGTTGATTTAATCGATTACATGAGTGAAATAATCAATTATTAGGCGCGTTTAATCGGTTAGTGACAGTTACAAAAGTTTGTTATAAATAGAACCTTGGCTCAGCTTGTTTTGTAACTTGATCAATTTGTATTCTGAGCACACATAAGCTTTCTAAACACATTCTAAGTGATTTTTCTGGGTTCTATGAGTTCTTGCTTTCACTAAAACACTTATAGGTTTTTGAGTGATTCTTTCAAGCAAGAAGTTTCTTTCAAAGGTTAAGGAAGGAGATGTTCTAAGATTGATTTTCATCTTTCAACCTGGTTTGGTCATTCATGTTGTTAGGGATTTTACCACGGCAAGCGTACTGTTTTGTCGTTGTAAGTTTCAAAATTTATAAGATCGTCTCCACAGGGACTTGAGCTTACTCAGTTAATCCAACTAAAATTAAACAGTTGAATAGATACGTAAAAGTAGGTCGAATGATATTTCATTTGTTTATGCAAGTAAAATAAACTCTAAACTTAACGAAAATGAAAATATATTTATGAGAAAATGGGATTGGATTTCATCATTCTTAACGTTTTATATTCAATTAATATTTACCATGCATAAATCACCGTCTATTCTTATTGATGCACACTAAGTTACCTTGAATCGATTCCTTGCATCCAAGTTCTAAGGATATTTTACCGAATATCGATCCCTCGCATATTTAAGTAAATTACCCTAGCGTTAAGAACTATAATCGCATGCTTTATGCAATCGAAACATTATGCCCTATTCCTAGCAACGTAACGTAATGAGTAATTCCATTCAGTTCAAACCCTAAGATTACTTTCGAGTCTCACTTTGGATTTAAGTTCGTGATACTAGTGATCAAGTAGGATCAAGCATTAAGCGTGGAATGAAACTACCAATAAGAAATAGAATGATTCATGCATGAATATTAAAAGCAGTATAGGGTTAAGAAGATTACATCCAACCTCTAAGAAGCTAGCCAAGCATAGAGAGAACCTCCTCTCGGAAAGAGCAATTGAACGTTCCCATCCTCGCTTCTCTCCGGCAGAGTTTCCACGCTAAACCTCACTTCTCTCACTTTCTTAACCTACTTAAACCTACTATTTAAGAGCCTAAAAACTAAAAACAAAGCCTAAGCTAGTGAGGGAGAGAGAACTCCCAAAACATGATGCCTTCCCTCTTTTGGCCGTGGCTATTTATAGATTTCCTTCACCTGTATGCTCCACTCGCCCAGGTGCCTATTTTAGCCTAAGTTCACTCGCCTGGGCTAGTTAATCTGATCTTCTTGGAACTTGTAATTGGCCTGGGTGACCATAATACACATGGGAGGCTAGCCTAGGCGACTGAAGACTTAACCATGAAGGTTTCTTTGGGCTTTTGCGACTTCTTGGGCCAGGAATGCTATTGAAACTTCCTATGTTTGATATGTGCACCTTCCTTGCTTGCTTTGATTTTTTGGAAGCCTTAGAATTCCATGAAATCTATTCAAATACAAAGCACGATTGAATTAATCTTCCGAAACACTTTAAACATGAGTATAAGGTGCTTATTAACTAGGTTTAGGGAATTTATAAGCCAAATGAAAGAAATCCAAAGATAAGTGCCAATATTTTAAACATGAAATTAACTAAAATGTGGCACTTATCACATGTGCATATCATTCACTGGATCATCAGGTGTTTTCTTTCCTTAACTGATTGGTTGTGATTTTGTTTACAAATTTGTGTTATATTGGCTATTGTAATTTTGATTCTTAAATCTTGAGACTAGAGAAGGGTTCTCTAGCTTAAAGATTAGAGTAGTGTTCTCTGGATCTTTCTCCTTAGATTTCTAATAGGGTTTTAGATTTCTGTTCTTTGTCTAGGGTTGATAAAGGGGTGATTCTTGTAAAAGCTTGTAAGAATATTTTTATAATAGTGAAACTCTAACCTTGTGTTGGTTGGAAGAAACTGGATGTAGCTTCATGATTTGAAGTGAACCAGTATAAATTGTGTGTGTTCTTATTTCTATTCTCATCTTATTAATTGTTTTTTATTCTTTGAATCACATTCATTGTTCAACAAGATTTGTTTTGATCTATTGAATTCTTGGACTAAGCTATTTGATTGAGTAAAAAGTTTCTTGGTTTTAAAAGTGATAAAGATCTTGAAAACTCTGATTTGACTTTGATTTTAAAATACCAAGGTTCAACCAATTCACCCCCCTCTTGGTTGTTGTGAAGTATTCTTATTATTTTCACTAAGTATATATGCATCAATACACTAGATACCACTCTTCATCTTCATCTATGAATCATGTTTCGTCTTATTCTGACCAATGTTTGGGTATGGAAAAATCTGGTATTACGATCACCAGACTTAAACCATTACTTTCGCGACTTTTGACACCAAAGCAACTCTTCTTGCTTCAGCACCTCTTTGTACTCTGGTTGGAGGGTAGCCTCAAGAGCAATAATGTTTGTTGTGGGAGAATTATTCATATCAATTTGGATACCCGAAGTTTAGCCTCAACTCTTCTTATTTTGTGAAAAATATCACCAAAGATAGAGTGATTACATTTATGAGATTTGGTCCTCACCTCATCAAGTTTACTAGTCATATGTTGCCCTTGGTCACCCCAGGCAACTAAGAAGTGCCAACATCATTTATTGTATGAAACATCTAGCTTTGTAAGCTTAACAAGCATGAGAGTATGATTAGAGTGGGCATGCACCCCAGGGAAGAGTTCATGCCAAGAAGGATCATCCATAACTCTAATTTCCTGGCTTTTGACACCCCACCATTCTCCTTACGAAACCAAGTGAAGCCACTGCCTCGGCTTAAACCTCATTCGTGTTACAATCATCCAAGGATCCAAAATAGAATTCCTAAGATCAGAAAGGTGGGACCAAAGTTTCTCCCTAATTATAGGAACTAGGCGAGCATACAGAACCGAGAAGGTCCATAAGATAACACTTTTATGGATTTGGAAAGAAATGGCTTGTGGGTGAGAATCCACAAGAGAGATGATAAAGTCACAAGTAATAGGAAAAACACCCAAATACCTCCCGTATGGCCATCAACCTCTTGCAAGAAGTAAGTCTCATAACCAAGTTTGGACCAGAATGCTTTAGCTTTGTGGAACTAACAATGGGTTTCATAAAGGCAAATAATACTAAGACGATACTAACGAACTAGGTTAGTAGTGCAATGACATCCATGAGCATAAACGACACCTCGGATGTTGCAAGAAAATGAAGTAATATTGTACTTATTCATATAAAACCATTGGGGAAAATAGGGTATTGGGCCTATGACGAGGAGTACCATTGCGACGAATTCATGGGACCACTTCGAGCTATTATTGGGATGCTAGATGAGCTAGATACAACCCCTTTAGCGTATACTTTTTTGCTTTGGTAGACTAATATGACACCACCTTACTACTGTTATGTTAGATAGGTTAATATTATTGAGCTATCTTTTGATGACGAGGTTGAGGATGAGGACAAGGATGCTAAGCTAGAGGATCTCCTACATTTGGTTGAGTCTCCTAGGACAATGTTGAGGGTAGTTCATACTTTCCTACTGGGGTTGGGACCTGCTACAAGGTACGTCGTTGGCGTAGAGGAGGTGACGACGTTGTCCGATGAAATGCTTAGGATTTATGAGTTAGAGGGGAAAAAAAAGGATCTGTAGGAGGACCCTAATATGATGGAGGAGGACTGTAATACCCTAAAATTTTGATAACTGAAAATAGATATTTTGTGAATTTGTTGCGATTGTTTGATTATTTGATTATTTTATATTAATTGAAATGTTATGTGAATTATCCATCATGCGCAATTGCTTGGTGTAGATGTCAAGTTATGTGGAGTTGTTGGAGATGCGTTGTAATTGAGTGATTCCGAGTTTGACCCGAAACCTGTTTTGGTAAAATACCAATTCTGGATTGGTTAACTGTTGGATCACCTTCACATTTTAAAAGTAGGTTCCTAACCTAAATATACAGAGGTTTACCATTAGGATTGTCAAAATAACATTTGAAGCATGAGAAATTATTTTTTCACTAAACCAGAAATTTTAAAATTTGGCCAACTCGCCCAAGAGAATTTGGGAAGGCTTTTTGGCTCATCTGGGCGAGTCAAGTCAGCGTTAAATAGTGAAGCAGCATCCAAACTCACAATAATTGTCCTCCTTCCTCCAAACAGCCACCCCACCTCCCACCATCATCCTCCACCACCCAAGACCACCGGTGACCACCACGGACCGCCGTTGCTTGCCACGAGACCACAGCACGGAGAGGAATCCTTTAATCGGAGCAGAATCTTCAAAACTCAACTTGAGGATTCGGTAGAGAATAGAGCCTCCAATCCTCCTTTCGTGGTTTCTTTGAGGTAACCATGGTTTCCTTTTCTTCTTGTAGCTAGTTTGAAGCCTCTTTTGATATCTCTCGTGATTCGAGTACCGTTATTGGCTGTTTCTATACTTCCTTTGAAAACCCTTTGAAAATGAGATGTTTTAAAAGTCTCCTTTTTATGAAACTAATGTCATTTCTGTGATCCTTGTTGAACCTTGGTCACATTGGTATGATCGAAATTTCAAAATGATGTCTTTTGATGTTGATTCCCAAAATACCATTTTAGCCCCTTTTTAAATTTGAGTGGGTATTTGACCTTGAATGCTAATGTTAGCCTTGTGTTTGAAATCTATACTAAATTATCTTCAATTTGATATATAGAGCTCCGCATTTGGGCCAAAACACATGAACTTGAGAGATCCCAAAATGACGTTTCAAGGAGCTAACAGAGAAATATAGATAGGTAAGGGGAGTTTATTATTTGGTTATAGTTTTGATACCATAGTTGGGGGCCAGGGAGTCCAACTATTAAGATAATTGTTTGTCCCTATTGTGTGCTGATTTTTCAAGAAAAACTAAGCTTTTAACTAATGGGATGCAATGTATTTATATCTTTATTTCCAGAACATGAACAAGTCCAAATTAATTATGAAGAAGAAAAAAAAACAAATAATAAAAATATTATTTGGTGAGCCAGTTCAGGAAGGAGTTTGATTGCTGGGATGGGGTCGGATCCTACTCAAAGAGTGATGTGTGTTTGTTCTTGTGCGTGTGCTCATTTTCAAGGCAAATGATGTTTTTAACTAATGGGTTGCAATGAATTTGCTTGTTGATGGATAAAACTGTGAATGATGTTGTTGTTGTAATGATTGGATTTTTGGGAAAAGTCTTAATTACAGAGAAGACTCTGCCCAAAATTTTATAATATGTTTCCTATTTAATTCTTTATTAACATTTTAAATGGGCATGAGAATTTGTTTTCTATACTATAGTTCTCCTCTTTAATTTACCATTTTCCTAAAATACCAGTCTTATGATAATATGGATTGAGGATGGATGAGGTGATATTGATGTCATTGATAATGTTGAAATGAGATGTTATTGATATGTTGGTGATGATTGAATGAGATAATGATGATGTGTTTGATGATGTACAAATGATATAATGATGATGTGGTTTATGATGTTTAAATGAGATGATGATGAAATGGATGTTGATAATGACATTGATGAGAAATAATGTTAATATAGTTCATGATGTTGAATATTGATGTTTATGAGGATAATGTTGAAATAAGATGAATTTGATATATATGATGATGATATCAAGATGAGATGATGTGTATGTACACTGATACCCATTGGGGTGCATGATTGGTCATCCTTGTGGGGAAGGATTTTTTCCTGACCATGATCATGCATTGATGGTGCCATGGTTGTCATTATGTGATGTGGATATACATGGATACCCATGGGGTGTATGACTGGTCATCCTTGCGGGGAAGGATTTGTTCCTGGCCATGGTCATACATTGATGGTGCCATGGTTGTATGCTGTGTATATACACGTGGGGTGCAGTGACTGGTTGGTTATCCTTGCAGGAAAGGATTTGTTCCTAGCGACGGTCAGTGCATCGGTGAGCCCACATTGGTGTGTTATGTATGGACATGGGGCTGTATGACTGGTCATCCTTGCGGGGAAGGAATTGTTCCTGGCCATGGTCATACATTGATGATGCCCATGTTTCATACTTCATGTGCATGGATGGAAATAGAATGAAGGCACGCTCGTACCTGTGGGTTTCAGTGGGCTGAGAACGCAGGTATTAAGTGGTCATCAGGTTTGGAATTCCCTAGCGATGGTGGCTAATCACCGGGTGGAGGAATGACTAGTGCACGACAGGGTGGCCCTAATAGGCGGTGAATCATTTTTCCTGTGAGAGGCTATTTCCGGGATATGGTACCACATTGCATGCTGATAGATGAGTCAGGTGAATGCATCATTCTGAGTATGATTGTTGAGTTGTGAAATGAACTGGATGATTGGTTTGTCGAGTGTGTATTGGACTGATGGATTTTTGATAATGATTGTGGTTGTTAATGTTGTTTCCTTTTCAATTGTTGTTATCTGATGCATGCTGGTTTTATATAATAAACTCACCCTTGATTTTGTTGTACCGTGTACATTGGTACCTGTGATGATCATTCGTTCATGTGAGCAAATATATTTCATTTTCATTAAGTTTAGTTATTTTACTTGCACCACCAAATGAAATTCTGCTCAACCTACTTGTACATAACTATTGAACTGTTTAATTCTATTTGGATTAACTGAGTAAGCTCAAGTCCCTGTGGAGATGATCTTATAAATTTTGAAACTTACAGCGACAAAACGGTACGCTTGCCGTGAAAATACCTAACAAGTTTCTGGTGCCGTTGCAGGGGACTTGAGTCGCTCGCCCAGTTCTTTCAAATTTAATTTCTCAGTCGAATAGGACTTTTCTTTACTTTTGTTATTTTTAATTTTGTATAAATTATCTTTTGTTTTATTTTACTTTACCTAACCTCGGTACTTACAAATTATTGCAAGTTTGTTCTTTTTCCTTTTTGAGGTAAATTTCTTGCAGCTACATCGATATTAAACTTAGAAATTACTAAGACCATAAAGGAAAAACGAAACAAACAACCAAAGAGCTACCGAGTAAATCTTCTATTTTGATTCTCTGTCACTAGTAAAGCCATCCCTAAATATGGCTGATAGAGGGGGAGAAGAAAATAGACCACCAAGGAGGACTCTAGGTGATTATGCGTATCAACAAGGACCAAAGCATTACAACACCATAGTCATTCCTCGTTTCAGTAAAAAAGTTGTGGAATTGAAGCCTGCATTGCTCAGTCTAATTGGATCACATCCTTTTGCTGGACTAGATCATGAAGATCCATACACTCATTTGTCCACCTTCATGGAGCTGTGCAGTACCATGGGAGCGTCTGATGCAGATGCTGAAGCTATCTATCTTAGAGCTTTTCCGTTCTACTTGACAGGTAAGGCAAAGGTATGGCTTTAATCCCAACCTAATAAAAGTCTTAGCAATTGGGAAGAAGTGGAGGAGAAATTTATTGCCAGATTCTTTCCTCCATTTAGATTCATAAATGCAAAGTCAGCAATTGCTACTTTTTTCCAAGGGTATAATGAACCTCTCTATGAAACATGGGAGAGATTCAAATCTTTACTGTGTAGGTGTCCAAACCATAACTTTGATGATATTGCACAATTACATATTTTCTATAGTGGTTTGAGACCTCAAACCAAGATGATTCTTGATGCCTCAGCTGGAGGTACGATGATGTCAAAGAGCCCAGAGGAAGCAATTATAATCATCAACTCCATAGCAGCCAGTGATTATCAATCTCATCATGATAGATCTCCGATTCAAAGGAAAGGTATAATGGAGTTGGATACTCAAAATGCAATTCTAGCTCAGAATAAGCTCTTGACTCAACAAATAGAGGCCTTGACCAAACAAATAGGCCAACTTCCTCAACAATTTCATCAACTAAATAGTGATTGCCAACAAGAAGAAGAGGCTGATTATATGCAGAATCAGACCAGACCTCAACAGAACTTCCAAGGAAATTACCAAGGCTATAGAGATGGTCCAAGTTCTTATAGCTAGAAGCAGAAATATGAAAATGCATATTATGATCCCACTAACTCTTCTTATGCAGGTCCCTCTAACAACTCTTATGTAGGTTCTTCAAATAGAGTTCAACAATAAGAAGAAGCTCAGCCTGATAGAATATAAAAAATGGAAGATACTCTAACTCAGTTTATGCAGATGTCCATTTCAAATCAAAAGAACACTGAGGCTTCCATAAAAAATCTTGAGGTTCAGGTTGGACAGCTTGCAAAACAAGTGTCTGAGCACAGAAGTGGACCCTCTTCAGCAAAAACACATGATAATCCAAGAGAACCAAGAGGATGTTTTAGAGTGGATGTCTTGAATGGAGGAATTTCTGACCCCAAGAAGTTGGCTCAAGGAAAAGATTATTCAAAGAAAACATTAATTGAAGCATTAGAGGAGATAAGTGAATCTGAAGAAGAAGATAGTTTAGATCATCTCCAACAACTAGATGCTTTCAAGGAAATTCCTTACCAACAATCATTCTTTGAGGAATTGTCAGAGGAAGTGACAAATCAAGAATCACAGATAAAGGTAAATGCAGTACCTCCATATGCTAACAATGCTTTCCTTGTAGGGAATTTAAAGAAACCAGTTATCAGCAATACAAGTCCAAAAGAAAAGAAACTGGTTAAAATATTGGAGGAAAATACAAAAGCTAAGGGCTCATCCGTATTGTCCAATTGCTGGGATCCGAAACCATAACAAAGGCTTCCAGCTAATACGACGTTAAAGAAGCGCTCCTGGGAGGCAACCCAGTGTTTTTAATTTTTGTCTTTATTTATGTCTTATGCTTATAAATTATATGTCTAAATTTTACTTTTTTTTATATCTTATCTTTTTTAAAGTATCATCTGTTTTGTTAGAACTTGGCTGCAGGTCGATTTTGTTAGGAAAAGGCAAAACAGGTGAAAAGAATGTGGCAGATCCTGTTGATTATCTGAATGGAGAACATAGAGCTTCTCAGCCACGATCTTCAAAAACTAGTGACATTGTTTTTTTTTTATTTCTTTACTGCTTTGTAGTACTTTGTTTATTTAGTCACTTTGTTTATGTTTGCATTTTTACTTGCACACAGAGGTTTCTCTCTTTTTGAAAATACACATTTTAAATACTTTTTGTTTTCTTAACATGCCTGTATAAATCTTTTTTGGGGCTTAACTGATATGTCATGTTTTGAAAAGAATCAACAAATAAATATTTTGAAACTTGTTTTTTGACTTGGATCAGAACACCATAAAACGATTTTTGGAAACTTTGAGAATGAAAAGCAAAGGAATGGGTTTTTCAAAATACCAAATTTGGCAAGACTGTTTACATAAAATTGATAAAGAACATCTTTCGAAACATTGATTTGATTTGAACATGAAAACAAACCTTGAGCCCAAGTGAGTGTGGGCATCCACATAAATTAAATTGAGTGACCTCACTGATAAAATCTATAATTAATTTTGCATAAATTTCTAATTGTCATAACATATGTTGCATGGATATGATTTAGGCCTTCTTTCTTATTAAACATCTTTTTAAGCCACTGGCCAAAAAGCTATCCCAACATACTTAAATGATTTATCCTTTGTAAAACCCCTTTGAGCCTAAACAGTTGATATTTTGTTGAAACCCTAACCTAGGATAGGAATTCCACGCCTTACCTAAGGTTAGGAGAGCAAAAAGGGATATTTTGTTGATGGAAACCTTTTTGGTAGCTCATGTGATGAAAAAGACTATTTTAAAGGTGGTTATATGCTATTCATGTGAAAGAAAGAAAAGAAAGAAGAAAGAAAAAGAAAGAAAGAGGAAAGAAAAAGAAAACAAAAATCCTTGTGTTTTAAAATGATATAAAGTTGGGTGAAGAAAAAGATTGATAAAAACATAGGAAATCTTGGAAAGAAAAATAGGAAGTGATGATATAATTGTTTTATCTTTATTTTGCTCTCCTATTCTCAAGGTACTTTTTGAATATCCAAAAAAACCAAGACTCCTTTCTAGCCAGGCCCAACCTAAAAAGCCCTAATGATCCATGATAAGCATGTACTCTGATTTGATGGAAAATGAACTGCAAAATTGATCTATGATATATCAGTGTTGGAATTGAGATTAAACACTTTCCTGTGAGAGAACTAAAACACTTTTTGAGAGGTTTTCCTCTGTTTGAATCAATCACATGTTTCCTCTGATGATCTTTAGAAATGAAATGTGAATTGATCTTGATCTCACTTTGGTTTTGAGAATCTTGTAATACCTTGGAAATTAAGCATGGAATTAAGCCTGGATTAAGCTTATGATTAAGAGTTATAACCATGCATTAGAGGCCCTAAAAGGAAAGCAATAGGCTGTTTTGGCCCTTTCACGTGATCCGCGTGGGATCTGGCGCAATCTGCGAAGGTTCAAGTTAGGCTAGTGCTTTCGGCCTTCTGACGCGGCCAGCGTGGATACGACGCTAATCGTGTGGATGGTTCGAACCTGTGGCCCGATCCGCCCTGGACATGGCGCGATCCGCGTGAAGGTTTGAATCAGGCCAATGCTTTCGGCCATCTCACGCTATCAGCGTGGATTTGGCGCTAATAGCGTGGGTTACTCGAACCTTTGGCGCGATCCGCGCGGGACGTGGCGCGAGCCGCGCGGGACTTTCGAGTCAGTTTTTATAATAGCTCATTTTGGACGAAGCTGAGAGGAAAAGAGAGGAAGAGAGAGAGAACAGCCATTGATGAACCTTGGAGCTTTATATCTTCTCCATCTTTCATCTAAACACCTCTGACCTAACTGAGAAAGTGTTCAGAGCCTCGAGATAAGCTAGAGACCTAGCTTTATTCTCAACACGAGGCGGTAAACGGTGAGATCGAGTTTCTCTGAGAGAACCTTTGAGAGCTTGAGACCCAAGGTTGAAGGAAGTTGTGCATGGTCAAGCTATCTTGGGAAAAGTGATTCCCTAGTCTTCCTTGACTTCCTAGAGGTAAGAAACTCGAGCTCTAGCCGTTGGTTTTGTGTATTGGATTTTGTTGGTTTTGGGGGTATTTTTGAGAGGTGTTTTTGGAGGTGTTAGAGCTGTTATTAGGCTTGGACTCTGTAGAGTTTTGTGTTTAGAGGGTTATTCTGATGAAGTTAGAGCCTTGAATCATCATTATTGATAAAGTTTGATTTTGGCTCTGAGTATGTATGAGCAGAGGTAAAAGGCTGATTATTTGACTAGTATGAACCTTAGAGAAGTTGACAAAGTTGCTCATGAGATAGTATAGATGTTGTTGTGAGCTGGAATTGGTGATAATGAGAAAGCTTGGAATTAATCTGGATAAAGCAGGGATATGCTTTATATTAGCCTGATCAGAGTCTTAGTAGAGGCTCTGGAGCCTTGTGTAGGCTGAGTAGGATCCTTTTGAGGGTCTAAGAATCACTTGTGAAGTGATTGTTATGGGTTATGTGGAAGGAATTGTAGTTTCCTTTCGATCTAACAGCTTAGGACCGTTACTGATACATTGTGTATTTGTTTTATGTAGGACGTGAGCTTGATAGTTCTAGTGGTGGTGACCACGAGGCCGGGAGAGCCGGTATTTTGTCTAGAGCAGGTAAGCTCTTGGTTCTTGCATGTGTGACCTTTACTGCGTTCCACCATGATCCTAATAGGGTGATGGTTCTATTGTGATTATATGCATGTATATGGAAATTGTATGTTGTTATGATTGACTGCTGAATGATGTTCTGTACCCTGTGAGAGGGTAATTGATGTGAATTGATATGAGATGCTTGATCTGTGAGCTGCACCCTGATATGGGTGGTTGATATGTATGGTTATGAATTTCCTAGCTTATGACCTATATGGTTGATTGTTGAATCCTATGGTAGTAGGATAGATGACATGAGATTGAGTAAGACCTGATGTGGGATGTTCCTGTGATATAGACGTAGCCTCTCGAATGGAGATGTTCCTATATCTACAGATGTAGCCTCCTCAGACAATTGTATTGAGACAGGTTATGAGATGTTCCTGCGATATAGATGTAGCCTCCTGGTTGGAGATGTTCTTATATCTGCAAATGTAGCCTCATTATAAAGAGGTGTCCCCGTTATATAGATGTAGCCTCCTAAGTGGAGATGTTCCTATATATACGGATGTAGCCTCTGATAGATGTCTTGAGATCTTGCCATGAGATGTTCCTAGTATATAGACGTAGCCTTCCTGGGTGGAGATGTTCCTATATACATAGATGTAGCCTTTGCAGGATAGTTATGTATGTGATGAATGGCTGTATGCCATGTGTAACGCCCCAATCCGCTAATCAGGGTCATTACCAAACATCAACCACAATCACAATCATCATCAGAGTTTAAGCAGTTTGGAAGCATAAAACATATAAGTGACATCATCAAATGTCATCTACATACACTATACATATCGTATGGTGAATATACATACATCTCTGTTCAGATACAAAACTGTACCAAAATCCCCTCAGGGTACATCAAAACAAAACCAAAGGCTAAATACAAAACATCAGAGCCACAGGCTCATGTCATC
>PYAF01004800.1:9748-25463 GCA_007407185.1 Glycine tomentella
TATTCTTGAATGTTCCTAAGGCTTTTCTCCCTTGATTGTGTATCACACGGCCAAGGCTTGATCTTAGATAACCAAATCAACAAATTTTCCTTTTATTACATATTATACAAAATTCTAAGATCTCCTTGGTCCAATTTACTTCTATTTAGTAAAATTACTAAACTAACTCATTTAAGAATCCTGTTCCTTCCACAATTAATAGAAAACTCTATAAATTATGTCCATCCTCTTCTTATAATTTTCTGATACCTGAGGTTGTCTAGATTATGCTCTTTTCAACCTATCTTTCAAAATTCGTAGAAATTCTATTTTAGGGTTATCTGCCCTCAACCTTGCTGATAATTTGTTACCTAAAAGTATTTTATCTAATGCTCAGGTTCCCATTAATTTCTGAGGTCATCTGGGTCAGTTTTGACTTAGGGGTATTTTGGTAATTTTACTCCTCATCCTAGGGGTAAAATCGTCATTTTTCCGAAATACTCAGGATATCTCTGTAAGTATCATTCCTAAGGGTTTTATAATCATTTTTCAATCATCCCAGAGTATTTATAGAATTTCCTTCCTTCAACTATCTTGCTAAAAGGCCTATGGCAATTTGGTCATTTGTAAAAATGTTTAGGGACATTCTTGTCATTTTAAAAAATGTTCAAGGGTATTTATGTCATTTTTCTAAGAATGCATATTTACAAGAAAATGCACATAGATAGTGAGATATGAGGGTGTTACAGAGTGTGTACTTGTGTGCTAGATATCAAGCTAATCCTAAGGAGTCACACCTCACTACAGTCAAGAGAATCATCAAATACCTTAAATCAACCATAAAAGTTGGTCTTTGGTATCGAAAAGTTGCATCACTGAATTTAATTGGCTATTTGTAACGACCAGCCTCATCGCTACGATATCACTAACTCTTAATCGTGCAAATTTCAATTTTTAATAAAACTTCATTTTTTTGATTATGAAAATGATGGTAAATTTTTCGCGATAATACTATTGTCATACACATTACAATTACATATTTAAAGACATTGTACATATATATTAGATCAGTACATGTCATCCACATGTTAGAACTTCCTTTAGTTTTAATGTATATACACCTGAAATTACATATCAACAAAAAGCCAAAGACTAACTAACAGAGAGTTGATTAATGAAACACAACTCTTTCTCCAAAAAAGAAATCCAACGTCATCATGTCGGCTTTGTGGCTCCAACCAAAAAGAAGATCTCCTTCCAAAGCTGCCTACTGCTGCTCATTTGCTCCCACGAACGAAAGTTCGCGATCATCACAGGTTCCAACCACACTGTACAACAAATGCAAGGGTGAGTTTATCATATAAAAATCAACAAACATCAGATAGCAGCAATTGGGAAGAAAGCAACATTACCCACCATAATCATTAACAAAATCCATGATTCCAATACACACTCAACAAACCAATCATCCAATGCATTTCACCACACAAACAATCATGCATAGAATGATGCATGCACCTGACTCATCTATCAGCATACAATGTGGTACCATCTCCCAGAAATAGCCTCTCATAGGAAAAATGATTCACCGTGTAACACCCTGATATTTCAATAACTGCAAATATATTTTATGAATTATTTTTGTGCAACTGTTGATGTGAGTGTTAGGTTATGTGAAATTTGATTAGTTTATATTTAAATTATTTGGGTGAAATATTAATTAGACATATTATAAAAATGTTTGAAGAGAAATGACCATATTACTCTTACTTTAAAGCAGAAATTACAGAAATGTCCTTAGGGTGAATATTACACAAATACCCTTGGATACTTTAGAAATTACCATAATACCCTTGATACTAAAATTGTCTGAGACACCCTTAGAAATTTTGTGAAAACCTGATGAAATTACAGAATACTCTTAGATGACAGATTATCAAAATACTTTGTGACCGAAAACCCTAGAATAGAATTTCTATGAATTTTATAAGATAATAACTTTGAAACTTTATTCAGAAGAATTCAAGCATTAAAAAAATATGGAAAAATGATAAACAAGATCTATGGAATTTTCTCTTAATTATATGATGTATAGACTTATTCAATAAAATGGTTTAGTAATTTTGATGGTCAAAAGTAGTATGGAACAATCAGAATTAAGATAAGAGCAGTCTTATATGTAAAGTCTATGTAGCACTCTGCATAAACTACTTATGGGCATTTTATATTGTAATTGAAGTTAGTCTCTGGAAAACTCTAGAATTATATTATTCAATATTATCTTTAGGTAGAAGAGTTCAAATTGAACTTGACTTCTTACTCGAAAATGTATGTATAAGGTAAAAATGAAACTAGATTATCTTTCTTCATTTACAAGATAACATGATATATATATATATATATATAAAAGGAAAATAGAAATCTTCCCTTGGCTAAGAACTTGTCCACGTGAAAAGCAAGGAAGATGGAGAAGTTTCATGAGCTTGGACAAATGTAAGGACACTTGTAAAGTGGTGGACACTTGTCATGGACACTTGTAAAAGAAATCATTAAGGCTTAGGAGATATTTTTATAAAGTAAAAGAATAATGATGAACTTAGTTAGAATCTAATGGAATAAAAGGAAACTAAGTTAAGATGGAACTAAATGAAAGTAATTAGTTAGAAAGGGTAAAAATGTCCTTGAATATTATATCAATTTCCAACCACTATATAAAGGAAGGGGGGTCCAAAGTGGAAGTCATTTTCAAGACCACCCTTCTACAAGAAGACACACGTGAACTTCCTATCTTACATGCCTTTCATTTCACTTTCATTCTCTCCTTGTCAAAGCCTAAATAAAGTAGGAAAAGACCCCACCATCTTGAAGAAATCACGTGTAAGTTGGCCATTCTAGGAAAAGAAAGACAAGTTTAAAAAGAAGTCACAAGGTATGTATAGGGAAGCTTTATGATAAAGATAGTTTAAGTGTTGTTTATGATAAAGATAGTTTAAATGTTGTTTGTGTTTGAATAAGTGCTTGAAATCCTGTGTCGTATAACTTGTCTGAGAAATTGTTTGACTTGAGTTATAATTACATGATTAAGTGTTTAAATAAAATTTTATGTGTTGTTGAGTGTTTCTATAAATCTCTGTACATGAATGATATGCTGAGTTTCTGTACATAAATATCAAGCTGAGCTCTATACTTGATTTATGTTGAATTTTTGAGTAAAATATATGAGACAGTGATTGAAGAACTGATGTTGAAAATAAATATGAGTTGATAAAATGAAAAGAGTTATGAATTAAGTGAATCAGTTTCATGTGTCTCATATGCATAAGAGTTGCCTCATAGAGGAGGTGTATATAAGAGTTGCCTTAGAGAGGAGGTATATATAAGAGTTGCCTCAAAGAGGAGGTGTGTCAGATAGCTGCAGGAACTGAATCCGTGCATTCAGACAAAAGGTGTCTGAGCTGGGGGTGACTCTTGCGGTGGGGAATCACACCACCCATGATGATCATATGAAGTGTGGGTGAGAACTTGTGCAACACCGGGAGACCCTGACTGGTCAGATAAGTTCTGTGCCACAAGGATGGGGCTATCTTGGCAGTTGGTACCAAATAATAAGAGTTCAAGAGAATCATGCATCATGATAAGAGTCTAAGAGAATCATGCATCATGATAAGAGTCTAAGAGAATCATGCATCATGATAAGAGTCTAAGAGAATCATGCATCTTTAAGGATGTTGTTATGAATATCAACATATTGAATATATTTTGTTGCTTAAATTATGTTTATCATAAACTTACCCTATATTTTTGTGTCTGTGGTTGACACCTGCTATGACCCCAATTTTATTTGGGTTAGCAGATGAACAGTAAAGAATGATTGACAAGCTGGTTTTTGAGGAAAGGATTTTGTTAAAGATGCTTAATTGAAGATGTTTGGTTAAGAATGTTTTTGTTGTAACAAATATTTTAGTTATGTGTATTATGTAACAGAATCTATATCAATTTGTATTTTATTTTACAGTATATTTTAGTTATAAATGAACCAGACATAGAAATCTTTTGAATATCAGTTAATAGTAATCTTTGTTCAATAATTTCTAGCAAATTGGCAAAGTAATTTTTCATTAAAAATCAATAATAACAAGATGGTAAATTGAGGCGTTACAATAGTTGTATCAGAGCATGTTTGTTTCTTAGGACTGTGTGTTATGTGTTTGTTGTGCTTCTCTGCAAAATGTTCTGTGTTATATGTTCTCTGTGTTTTGCTATGACTTGTGGATTGTGTTTTATGTAATGCTTTTTGGAATATAGGAATAAGAATTTACAGTACTAATCTGTGGTGACTATTCAGGAAAATGAATTTCATAAATAAAACTTTCTTTGTAATTGATAATCAATGGCGAAAGGAGACATCGGAGAAAGATAGAACTACAACGTATTTCACGACAATGATATACAGAGCCAATTCTGATCAGAATGAACCTCCTATCACTAAAGAAGAACAAGAGATTATGATTATACCATGGACCACAGACAGAAAAGTTTTTCACCAAACGGACTATTATATCTGTTATGGATCAGAAAAGTCATTAAATACTTCAGCATACCGTGTACAACAATACTATAATATAAAAGAAGTTGGACAGAACTTCTAGAGACTCAATGAAATGATGTTTTAAATAAGTAGTAATAGGAGTAGAAGGTGATATGTGAAATATGTAAAAATAGCTCCTAGTAGTAGTTAGGAGTAGTTGTGAGTTGTAAAAATGATGTGTGAAATATCTAGAAATAAACTTTCTAATGAGTAGTAGAGATCAATTGTAGAAGTAATATGAAAATATCTTGTAACTTTATATATATATATATATATATATATATTGATGTGTTGCTAACACATCTTAGTTTTTAGGTTCTATTTAGTTAGATTTCAATCAATAATCAAGAATTTAGGTTAGAATTAGTTGAATTTAATTAATTATTGTTATTATCTCATGTTAACACTGATTTGTACATTTCAGAAGCAAAAAGAGGAGAAAAGAAGCAGAATTGGAAGCCTCGAACCAGTCGCACAGTTAGCGTGGATATCTGCGCGGGTCGTGTCAGAAGGCCAAGAAGCCAAGTTCATCTCGAACAATCCACGCGAGTAGCGCTGCATGTCGCGTTGATCGCGCCAGGAACAAAGAAGCAAGCTATTCACTCAAACAGATCGCGCGATTAGCGTGGTAGCTCGCGCTAGTAGCGCCAGAACGTCTGAAGAAAGCTTAAGATTCGAACATCTCACGCAGTTAGCATGAGATGTCGCGCTGATCGCGTCAGGACGATTTGGTTTCCTTAATTAAAATTAATTGGTATGAAATTAATAAAGATTGAAGGCTTTGTTACCTTAATTAAAAAGAAGAACGAAAAATAGCATAAAAAAAGGGCCTTTGGACTGATAAAACAATCTTGGATACACAAATTCATCAAGAAGCATTGTGGAGAGAAGATCAAGGCCAGAATTTGAAGAAGATTTATGTTTCTACTTTCTTTGTACTTCTTGAGGTTAGACATGAACATGTCTGGCTAAGTTCTTTTATTATGGTGAAAGTCAAAAATCAATGTGAACTCCTCTATGATTTGATTGATGTTAATATGAGATTATGATGATTGCTTTGTTTTACTCTACTCTTCATTGTTAATATCTTTCTTAGAATTGGCCATTCTATTTAAGTTCTTGGGGTTAAAATTCGCAATAGGAATGTTGGGATTCTAATTTCTAACATGAGTAAAATAACAGTTTTTACATTGCCTAGGGATAGGGATGTATGATTGTAGAACCTTATGATATATTCTTTTAAACGCCTAACTTCAAAGGAATCGCTAAGGAATTAGGATTTTCAATTGGGTTAAAGGGTTAAATTGCTAAGGGATTAGGATTTAACTAAATTTGGAAAGATATATTCTCTGAGTAATCAGAAATAATCGAATTTAATAATCAATCAACTGAAAGAGGTAGGGATCAAAGGGGATTGAGCTGGAACCACAATTATTCTCTTACTGAATCACAACTCAATTTTATCACTTTTACTTTCTTGTTAATTTCTGTCATTTACTTAATTGTTTACTTCAACAACACACTATCACTCTACTCAATTCTATTACTCTCTTCCAATTTCTTAGACTATAAGTTACAATAAAATTAGACATTCAATCCCTGTGGATACGATACTCTACTTACTCACTTTATTACTTGAAACAAACGGTACACTTGCCGTCTCGCAACATATATACATATATATATATATATATATATATATAAATATATATATATGTTTAATATAAGATGTCTGTAAATATGTTTTTATTTATTTCTCACCCATTAACTTAAACTTACAATGTTTTAGTAAAAAAGTAATGGTTGGAAGAAACAACCATGCCATAGATGATGCATTACAAGCCTTAGCACAAGTATTAGGGAATCAACCTAGAAGTGGGGGTACAAAATATCAAGGACTGGAGAATTTTCAAAGAAACCACCCGCCTACATTTAAAGGAAGGTATGATCCCGACAGTGCCCAGTTATGGCTGAAGGAGATAGAGAAAATCTTCCGAGTGATGGAATGTCCTGCAAACAAAAAGGTACTCTTTTCTACTTATATTTTAGCAGAAGAAGTGGAATTTTGGTGGGAAAACACTCGCTTACGTTTAGAAACTGAAAACCAAGAGGTAACTTGGGAAATTTTCAAAGAAGTCTTTCTAGAAAAATATTTTTCGGCAGATATCAGAAATAAAAAAGAAATGGAATTTTTAGAACTAAAACAAGGAAGTATGACCATGGCAAAATATGCAGATAAATTTGAAGAGTTAGTCAGATATTTTCCTCATTATCAAGGTATAGAAGGGGAAAACTCAAAGTGTGTTAAGTTCTTGAATGGATTAAGGCCTGAGATTAAGCAAGCTGTGAATTACCAAGGTGTACGTCAATTTGCTCAACTAGTAAACATGTGCAGAGTTTATGACGAAGATTCTCGGACCAGGACATCTCATTACAAGAATATTGGACCTATTAGAAATAAAATGAAGAACCGTCAAAACCAAGGGAAACCTTATCATAACAAAGATCGTTTGTATGTTCCCAATCCTAAAAACCCAGTCAATAAAGCTCCTTCATCCTTTCCTGTAAGATGTTTCAAGAGCGGAAAACCTGGACATATTGCTTCCACGTGCTTAGATTCAAGTCCCCTATGTTTTGTGTGCAACAAAAGAGGGCATATTTCAATAAATTGACCCCTGAATAATAAAAAGAAGGAAGAAGGGAGCCAAAGCCTTCCCCCTGAAAGACCAAAAGCTACAGGAAGAGTATTTACTCTTAGTGGGGCTGAGACTTCTAAATCTGAAGATTTGATCCAAGGTAAGTGTTTCATAAGTAAAATTCCTTTACACGTATTATTTGACTCAGGAGTTACTCATTCTTTCATATCATATACATGTGTCCATAATCTAAAACTTTCTATGTCTCCTTTAAATCTCAATTTGACAGTAACCACTCCTACTAGTGAATCAGTTGTCACATCTGAGATCTGTCTAAATTGCCAAGTAGAAATTGAGGACAAAACATTTTCTGTTAACTTGATCTGTTTACCCTTGCAATAAATTGATGTTATACTTGGTATGGGCTGGTTATCATCCAATCATGTCCTGTTAAATTGCTTTGATAAAACCATAACTTTTGGAAGTCCTCAAGTGAGTAAGGATGTACAGATTGTTTCTCCTAGCAAAGTCTTTAGGACAATTAAAAAGAATGATGCTCAAATATACATGATCATATCCCACTCTGAATCTAAAACTGAATCTGATGAAAAAGATTTGCCTGTAGTAAAAGAATTTCCTTAAAGGGAAGTCGAATTTTCTATAGATTTGATTCCTGGAACCGGACCTATTTCTATAGCACCCTATAAAATGTCTCCTGTAGAATTAGCTAAGGTGAAAAAGCAAATAGAAGAATTGTTGAGTAAGCAATTTGTGAGACCAAGTGTATCACCTTGGGGAGCTCCGGTATTATTAGTAAAAAAGGAAGATGGTTCCATGAGAATGTGTGTGGATTATTGTTAGCTAAATAAAGTGACAATTAAGAATAAATATCCTTTACCTAGTACTCGTTATGGTCACTACGAGTATTTAGTTATGCCTTTTGGTGTGACCAATGCACTGGCTGTATTTATGGATTATATGAATAGAATTTTTCATCCTTATCTTGACAAATTTGTGGTAGTATTCATTGATGATATTTTAGTATACTCTAAAACTAGAGAAGAGCATGCTGAACATGGAGGGTTGTTTTGCAAACTTTAAAAGATCAGCAACTTTATGCTAAGATGTCTAAGTGTGACTTTTGGTTAGAAAAAGTAAATTTCTTGGGTCATGAAATATCTAGAGGTGGGATTCCAGTGGATCAGTCTAAAGTAAAAGCTGTTGGATTCAAAGGAATCACTTGAAGAATGGACAAAGAATCAAGCTTGGTTTTAGCTTTCAACATGCCTTAAGTATTGAAGAATAATTTGTGATTAAATGTAAAAGGAAAAAGCATTTCTGGTGATCCAAGTGCATTGCATTCACATCATTCATTTAGTCAATTAGTTTAAGAAATATAATTCACAAGGCTTTGATAAAATGTTTAAGTTTCATAATTAAATCAAAGGTTTTTGGAAAAATATGTTTTCTACTGATTTAATCGATTACTTTAACGAGATAATCGATTATTTTGTTCTTAGTGCTTTCTGGAAAACTTTTCAAGAACAATGTAATCGATTATGTATCGGTTTAATCGATTATTTTACCTTGGTTTACATATAAACTGCCTTGATAATCATTTTAATCGATTACCAATAAGTTGTAATCAATTACATAGGCTAAACAGGAAAAATCACCTCTCTGTCTTAATCGATTACCAAAGACAGTAATCGATTACATCATATGCCTATGCTTAACATATCTTGCTTCATTAATCGATTACCAGAATCCGTAATCGATTACATAGTGTAATTATATTTGTGAAGCTTCCTGTCTTAATCGATTACCAGAATCCATAATCGATTACACAGTGTATTTCATGGTTATGAAGCTTCCTGTATTAATTGATTACTTATCGAAATAATCGATTATTCTGTTCGTTGCTTCAATCCAGATTTGTATAGAACCCTTTAATCGATTACATGCTTGATTTAATCGATTACATAAGTGAAATAATCGATTATTGAGCGCGTTTAATCGATTACTGATGGTTAGAAAGTTTGTTATAAATAGAACCCTTCTCAGCTTGTTTAGCAACTTGGTCAATTCGTATTCTGAGCCAGCATAAGCTTTCTAAACACATTCTTAGTGATTTTTCTGGGTTCTATGAGTGCTTGTCTTCACTAAAACACTTATGGGTCTTTAAGTAATTCTTGAAGCAAGAAGAGTCTTTTCAAAGGTTAAGGAAAGAGATGTTCTGAGTTTGTTTTCATCAATCAACCTGGTATATTCATTCATAAGCATATCATTCATTGGATCATCAGGTTTTTTCTCTCCTTAAACTCTGTGATTGTAATTCTTTTATGAACTTGTATTTCATTGTCTATTGTAATTGGGTTTCTTGCTTGTAATCCGAAGATAGAGCTTCTCTTGGGGTTGTGCTGAGTAGTGTTCTCATTGGGGTTGTCTCTAAGAGTCTAATAGTGTTTTAGATTTCTGAACTTTATCTAGGGTGGATAAAGAGAGACTTTGTAATCACTTGTAAGAACAGAAAATTGCAATAGTGGAACTCCATTCTAGTGTTGAGTGGAAGATAATTGGATGTAGCTTCATAGTGTTTGAAGTGAACCAGTATAAATGTTGTGTGCTTTGATCTTGATTTCTTTCTTGATTATATTCTGTTTGACTTGATAATCTTGCCTTGTTTATTAATTCAATTTTGAGCCATTGGATACCTTGGACTGACATTTGATTGAATAAAGATTCTTGGTTTCAAAAGTGATAAAGATCCAAAAAGGGAAACTCTGATTTTGACTAAGAAATTTCTAATTTACCAAGCCAAACCAATTCACCCCCCCTCTTGGTTAAGTGTGAAGTGTTCCTATATTTAACAAAAGCTGTACTTGAATGGGAACGACCTAAGTCAGTTACAGAAATCAGAAATTTCTTAGGATTAGCAGGGTATTACAGAAGATTCATTAAAGATTTTTCTAGAATAGGTTTACCTTTGACCACATTGACTAGGAAAGGTCAAGCCTTTGTATGAAATACACAGTGTGAGGAAAGCTTTCAAACTCTCAAGAATAAATTGACTACAGCACCTGTGTTAGTCTTACCAAATTTAGAAAAACCTTTTGCAGTGTATTGTGATGCATCTAAAATGAGTTTAGGAGGAGTTTTAATGCAGGATGGAAAGGTGGTGGCCTATGCATCTAGGCAATTAAAAACCCATGAGAGAAATTACCCTACTGATGATTTAGAGTTAGCAGCTGTGGTATTTGTGTTGAAAATTTGGAGACATTATCTGTATGGATCTCATTTTGAAGTTTTTAGTGATCATAAGAGTTTAAAATATTTGTTTAGTCAAAAGGAATTAAATATGAGACAACAGAGATGGATAGAATTTTTAAAAGACTATGACTTTGAACTTAATTATCATCCTGGAAAAGCTAATATGGTGGCAGATGCTTTAAGTAGGAAATCTTTAATGATATCTACATTAATGATTAGGGAAATGGATCTGTTAAAACAATTTAGGGATCTTAGATTAATGTGCGAGACTACGCCTGTAAGCATAAAGTTAGGAGCTTTGCAAGTTTCTAATGAGTTTTTGAAGGAAATAGAAAGTACACAAAGATCTGATCCTTTCTTAAGAACCATATTAGAAAATATATCCAAAGGAGGGAATAATGAATTTAAAATAGGATCAGATGGTATATTGAGATTACAAGGGAATTTGTGTGCCTAATGAACCTGAACTTTAGAAAATAATTTTAGAAGAAGGACACAAAAGTAAGTTGAGTATTCATCTAGGAGCCACTAAAATGTATCAAGATTTAAAAATTTTATTCTGGTGGCCAAAGATGAAAAAGGAAATAAGTGAATATGTATATTCTTGTTTAGTTTGTCAGAAATCCAAGATAGAACATTAGAAACCTTTTGGCATGTTACAGTCTCTAGAGATACCTCAATGGAAATGGGATAGTATATCCATGGACTTTGTTACCACTTTACCTAAGAGTTCTAAAGGTTTTGATTCCATATGGGTCATAGTAAATTGGTTAACTAAATCTGCTCATTTCATTCCTATTAACATTAGGTATTCTTTAGAAAAGTTGACAAGTTTGTACATAGGTGAGATTGTGAAATTGCATGGAGTTCCTTCTAGTATTGTATCTGATAGAGATCCTAGATTTACATCTAGATTTTGGGAAAGTTTACATAGGGCTCTGGGAACCAAGTTGAAACTAAGTTCAGCTTACCATCCACAAACTGATGGACAAACTGAACGAACCATTCAGTCTTTAGAAGACTTGTTGAGAGCTTGTGTTTTAGAACACAAAGGAAACTGCAGAGATTTTCTGTCTTTGATAGAATTTACCTACAACAATAGTTTTCATTCCTCTATTGGTATGGCACCATATGAGGCTTTGTATGGTAGAAAGTGCAGAACTCCTCTGTGTTGGATGAAATCAAGAGAAAACTTAATTATAGGTCCAGAAATTATACAATAAACTACAGACAAGGTTAGGTTGATTCAGGAAAAGATGAAAGCCGCTCAAAGCAGGCAAAAGAGCTATCACGATCAGAGGAGAAAAGATTTAGAATTTGCTGTGGGAGATCATGTATTCTTGAGAGTAAATCCTTGGACTGGAGTTGGGAGAGCTCTGAAATCCCGGAAGCTCACACCACGTTTTGTTGGACCTTTGCAGATTATTAAAAGAGTCAGACCTGTAGCTTACCAAATTGCCTTACCCCAAAAACTTTCAAATCTTCATGATGTTTTTCACATTTCTCAATTACGTAAGTATATTCATGATCCTTCACATGTGATTGAGTTAGATGATGTACCAATAAAGAATAATTTAACTTATCAAACATTACCAGTGAGAATTAGGACAGAAGGATCAAAGCTCTAAGAGGAAAAGAAATTCCTTTAGTAAAGGTGATATGGGGAAACAGTGCAAATGGTGATGCTACTTGGGAACTAGAAAGTGTCCGACCCTTTTTGAATCAGGTAAATTTCGAGGACGAAATTTTTTGTAGAGGGAGAGAATTGTAACACCCTGATATTTCAATAACTACAAATATATTGTATGAATTATTTTTGTGCAACTGTTGATGTGAGTGTTAGGTTATGTGAAATTTGATTAGTCTATATTTAAATTATTTGGGTGAAATATTAATTAGAGATATTACAAAAATGTTTGAAGAGAAATGACCATATTACCCTTACTTTAAAGCAGAAATTACAGAAATGTCCGTAGGGTGAATATTACACAAATACCCTTGGATACTTTAGAAATTACCATAATACCCTTGATACTAAAATTGTCTAAGACACCCTTAGAAATTTTGTGAAAACCTGATGAAATTATAGAATACTCTTAGATGACAGATTATCAAAATACTTTGTGATAGAAAACCCTAGAATAGAATTCTATGAATTTTATAAGATAATAACTTTGAAACTTTATTCAGAAGAATTCAAACATCAGAAAAATATGAAAAAAATGATAAACAAGATCTATGGAATTTTATCTTAATTATAGGATGTATAGACTTATTTAATAAAATGATTTAGTAATTTTGATGGTCAGAAGTAGTATGGAACAATCAGAATTAAGATAAAAGCAGTCTTATATGTAAAGTCTATGTAGCACTTTGTATAAACTACTTATGAGCAATTTATATTGTAATTGAAGTTAGTCTCTGGAAAACTCTAGAATTATATTATTCAATATTATCTTTAGGTAGAAGAGTTCAAATTGAACTTGACTTCTTACTAGAAAATGCTATGTATAAGGTAAAAATGAAACTAGATTATCTTTCTTCATTTACAAGATAACATGATATATATATATATATATATATATATATATATATATAAAACAAAAATAAAAATCTTCCCTTGGCTAAGAACTTGTCCACGTGAAAAGCAAGGAAGATGGAGAAGTTTCATGAGCTTGGACAAATGTAAGGACACTTGTAAAGTGGTGGACACTTGTAAAAGAAATCATTAAGGCTTAGGAGATATTTTTATAAAGTAAAAGAATAATGATGAACTTAGTTAGAATCTAATGGAATAAAAGGAAACTAAGTTAAGATGAAAATAAATGAAAGTAATTAGTTAGAAAGGGTAAAAATGTCCTTGAATATTATATTAATTTCCAACCACTATATAAAGCAAGGGGGGTCCAAAGTGGAAGTCATTTTCAAGACCACCCTTCTATAAGAAGCCACACGTGAACTTCCTCTCTTACATCCCTTTCATTTCACTTTCATTCTCTCCTTGTCAAAGCCTAAATAATTCTAAGCCAAGAACCATCTTAGAAAGTCACTTTCTAAGACGGTTTTATACTGGAACCGTCTTAGAATGCATCTTTGTATTATTTTCTAAGACAGTTTTGCAGAGAACCGTCTTAGAACGTCTATTTCTAAAAAAGAAATTGATGATTCTAAGACAGGTTTCATGTAATGATCGTCTTAGAATATAGTCTCAAGAACCGTCTTAGAATGTCTTTTTTAAAAAAAATAAATAAATTGAGAATTCTAAGACGATTTTTCAGAGACCTGTCTTAGAATAGCTTTTTGTATATATTTTCCAGGTTTTTTATTCTCCTATAGGAACTAAAGAAAGTGATCTTCCATGATCACCAAATTAAATCAAATTAAAATTAAGCAAATGTGATCCATTAAGTTACCATCAAATTTTAATACTAACATTATGACATGGCAATGAAATTGCATATGTAGAAATCAATTTAATCATTTGAATGGACATACAAGACACACCACTTATATAATGAATGACATGGAAGAGATTTCTAGCTTACCCTTAAGTCACCATCAACTCCTGACCTGGATCATGTCAATCAGCTCATCAGAATTCAAATATGAAGGATTAAAACATATTTGATTCTATGTAATCAAATGGACTATATGATGCAAAGCCACATAGGCTTCCAACATATTTCTTTTCATTTGTCTAGATTCGACCACAAATAATGCATGTCATTGTGTAGTAAAAGTAAGATTGTATTAATATCTAACCATTGATAGTGTTCTGCTCAGAGAGAACAAAAATGTCCAACAAGTGGTGTTGGATGATTTAATGTTGGATCGAACTCTCTCTCTCTTGAGAAGCTTATGGAAATGAAGCAACCCAAGGAAGAAGATCACAGCACAGCGAACACGATGAATTGGGGTGTGCGGTGTGTGCTGGTGTGAAGGAAAAGAGAGAGCCAGAATTGTGTACCTTTCACCATGGATCAAACAGTATTTATAAGCTGATACCTGAACGCTGATAACGGTCCTTGAGGCCCCATTATCTTAGTTGGAACGGTTGAGCGCAACCTCTTCCCTTGATTTCCGGAGATTGTGGTAACCGGAAGATACTAACCGCTTCCCTTATTTCAGGGGTGGTTATTTGAAGAAGAAGAACACAGTTATCATATGGAATATTGCTTTATCCGTAACAGATGCCCCTCAGCCCGGTCTTCTAGCATTCTGGATGGCCGAGATGTATCAAAAATGATGCCGACTACGCCTTTTAGGTAATACCTAAGCAAGGCTCAGGTCCGGGGTCCGAACCGACGTGATCATCATCCGAGCCGATATGCTTTCAACCCTAGCCGAGGTAACATTCGTCTAGACCGAGATTACTGATATCCGAGCCGAGATGGTGTCCATTCATGCCGAGGTGTACTTTATACCTGCCCCTTGCGAATATGGCACATCATCTGACCGAGTCTGCTACTTACTCCCTGTCAATTCCAATGTCGGCCTGCTCTTGTCTTTTCATAGCCGTTTAGACAGCTATAAGCATGGACAAATGAACGCCTATGATCATAGGGGAATGGAGTGTCTCTTCTCCTTCGGCTGCCACGTGTCCCGTCTGATCAGTTTTTCTTGCACGCTTTAATCATTGCTTTTTTGGGTTAATGACGCTTGTCTCTTTGCGTCTTTTCATAACCAGCAGTTATTACTCAGTAATTTTTGAATTCTGGCGGTTACACTTCTTGTTTAATGCGCCCTTTCCGTTTCGTTTCATTAAAACACTTTCATTTTGCATTACCCTTCAGACCTTCTGCATTTCCATCGTTGTGTTTTTCCTGCATTCGTAGCATTTCTGCCTCCTTACTTCGTTGCTTCTCCCAGCGCTTTTTCTGGAGTTCTGTTCTTCGCCATTCTTGCCATCTTCAGGTATCTAACTGCTCACTATCTTCTTTGTTTTGTTGTCATGATAATTGTTTTTACTTCTCCTTTGGTGTATGAACCCTAAATATCGACCCCTTCTGCACCTTTTTGCCCCTTCTCGTTCTTCAGTTTCTTGTGCCTCTTTTGTTTTCCACCATGAAATATACCCCCAAGCAAGAAAAAGAAATTCGCGATGCATGTTCTCCCCGTGTTGCCTTCTGGCTTTACGGTTTGCCCCTTCCTGAGGAAGAGAAGAGAAAATCAATACTTCGTGCCCCTTCAGGTCCAAGTGATTCCAGAACCCCCACTCCAAAACCTCCCGTTCCCTCCAAGT
>PYAF01004801.1:4850-15029 GCA_007407185.1 Glycine tomentella
GCGCCAGAAACTTGTTAGACTTTTGGCAAGCGTACCAATTGTCGTTGTAAGTTACAAAATTTATAAAAGTTCGTCTCCACAGGGACTTGTGCTACTCAGTTAATTCAAATAAAGCTTAACAGTTTAATAGTTTATGTACAGTGAGTGTGAACGGAGTTTCATGTAGTTGCGGATTAACAGAAATGATGAAAATTTAGAATAAACGGAAATAATAAACTTAATACGGAAGATTACGGAAGATTACGAAAACTAATAAAACGAGTTTGATTAAGTTAAGGACGTAGGATTGGATTTCATCGTTCATACCCTTAGTATTCAATTAATATTACCATGCATAAGTTATTTTCTATTATTATTGATCTCCCCAAATCGATCTCTCGCATTTGAGAATCCTAAGAATATTCATCCAATATCGATTTCTCGCACATGAAATAAATATCTCAGCGTTACGATTATATTCGCGTGTTTATTTGCAATCTAAATGTTATGCTCTATGTCTAGCAACGTAACGTAAAGAGTAAATTTATTCAATTCAAACCCTAAGATTACTTTTCAGTCTCACTTCGAGTTTAAGTTCATGATATTAGTGATCAATTAATATCAAGCGTTAAGTACAGAATAAATTTACCAATAATAAATAGAAAGACTTATGCAGAAATAAATATTAAAAGAGATACTTAAAAGTAGAAGATTACATCCAATCCATAAGAGAAACTAACCAAGCATGGAGAGAACCTCCTTAAGAGAAGAATTGATGAAGGGCCCCATCACCGCTTCTTTCCGGCAGAGTCTCTACACTAAATCTCACTTCTCTCACTTTCCTAACCTACCTAATACTAATATTTAAGAGCCTAAACTAAAGAAAAAGCTTAAGAAACAAAGGAAAGAGAAGAATGGAGGTTGAGAGGAATTGATTTTGCCTTGGGGGTGCTTGGGTATTTATAGGGGTGGCTTGGTCGAGTTTGGTCGCCCAAGCGACCAATTCCTTCATGAAACACTCGCTTGGGCGAGTTAAATGCAACTTGCAGCCCACTTGCACGTCCAATTGGCCTTCAAGTGGCCCATTTGCTGTTTCTGCTCGCCCAGGCGAGCAAAATACACTATATTCACTCGCCTGGGCGAGTTAAAGTGTTTTCAGAAGGGTCTTTGGGCCTGATTTGCTTTCTGCACCCCCAGTTTTGCTGTTATGAGTCATTTTTGGGTCTGATTTGCTTTCTGCACCTCCCAGGTCTGCTATGTAAGCCCTCCTTGCTTGCTTTGCTTATTCGGAAGCCTCGAAAATCTACAGAATCTATCAAAATACAAAACATGATTGGATTAATCTTCCAAAATATAAAAACTACATTCATACAAGTAATAAATATAATTTAACTAGGTTTACGACAAGTTTATAAGCAAAGTTATTGAATTCAAAAGAATAAGTGCCTGCATTTGAAACTTGAATTTAACTGAATCAAGGCACTTATCAAGATACCATAATGATGATCTTGCTCTTAGACACACCTGCAAAATTCAAATCAATTTACAAAGGAAGGTACCCAATTGAGGTTGGGTCCATAGGGGTTAGCTATTTTTTTTTCTTAGGCACCCGAATATGTAACACCCCTAAATTTCAGAATTATAGTCAAATATTAGTCTTAGGTTATAGGAGAATTAATGGTCTATGTTCAAATTATTTGGGTGAGAGGTTAATTAGAGGCATTATAAAAATGTTTGGGAAAAAATGACCATATTACCCTTACCAAAGATTGGAAATGACAAAAATGCCCTTGAGGGTAAAAGGATGATAGTGCCCCTGGATAATTTTAAAAATTACGAAAATGTCCTAAATATTTTAGAAAGATATTTTAGAATGGAAACTTACATAAATGCCCTTGAATATTTTGGAAATGACAAGAACACCCTTAGATATTTTGAATAGATATTTTTGTGATGGAAATGACAATTATGCCCCTAGGATGAAAGATGAATTTACCATAATACCCTTCAGTCTCGAAATGATCAGATATTCTTAGGGATTCTGTGAGAACCTAATGAAATTATAAGAATACTCTTAGATAGCAGATTATTAAGATATTTTGGGACAAGGCACCTTAGAATAAAATTTCTATGGAATTTACAAAGTAACAACTTTGAAGTTTTAAAGAAAAATTGCATTCTTTCCCCTAAGCCTGCATGTCCACATGAATAAATGGAATGAAAGAGGCAAGAACTTTCAAGATAAGCCACTTGTAAAGGGAGCCATGGGATGGAAACAAGTGTCAAGACACTTCTATGGTGTAGATTTAGTTTAAGTAAATTTTTCTTAAAAAACAAAAATCTTATCTTGTCTCCTTTAAACACGTGGACAGTTATAGGCATTATTTCAAAAATCCCAACGGTCAAAAGTTATATATGTGAGATAGGAGTGCGCCTTTAAAATATTAAGGAGACCCAACAGTTAACGAATCTAGAATCATTATTTTACAGAAACGGGTTTTTCAAGAATGAAGAAAAAACACAAAAATCCCTAAAATTTGGCTACTCCACGTGAAAGAAAGAAAAAATTAGTGAAACTTTCCCTAGAAGCCTACCAATCCACGTGCAAATTGAGAGCTAAGGAGAATGATGTAGAATTCTCAAGAATATGGACACTTGGAGGGTGAGAATTTAATAGCCAATAAGAAGGAACCAAATGGAAAGCAAGCTATGATAACTTAAGAAGATATTTGTAGATATTTGTAGTAAAAGCAAGACCAACAAGCTTATAAAAAGGGGTGGGGACCAAAAATTAGTGGCTGTCCAAGGAACCTACATATAACATATTCCATTCTACATCATTTTCATTTCACTTTCCTTGTCACCTTTTGCTTAACACAAAACAAAGGCCACTAACTTAATATTCCACGTGAAGAGCTAGGGAATACTAGGAGCAAGGCTGTCCAAAATTTTAAAGAAAGCAAGGTATGGGGAAGCTTTATGATAAATATGGTTTAGATATTAAGATTCTCATTTATTTCCATTAAGAATTAAGTTTTGTTTACCATATGTTCGATGAAATGCTTCAAAGAGATAAAATTTGTGTAATGAATGATTATTTGAATAAGTGACTTGAAATTAGTTTAAGGAATGATTATTGGAATAAATAACTTGAATCTAGCTTAATGGGTGAATGATTAAGTAACTTGAATCTTTATGTATTATGACTATCTTTAAGAAAATGGTTGATTTGAATTGTAATTACATAATGGAATGTTTTATTAAAGTTTGTGTGTTATATATTGTTAAAAGTGTTCTATAATTCCTTGAGCATGTCTACTAAATTTTATGCTAGAATTATATTGAAAGCATGACTATTATATTGAATTTGTGAAGATGGATGTTAGAAGTGTACAGTTTAAGCATATGAGAAATAAGAGATATAAATTGATGTTGAAGAGTAAATATGAGATAAAAAGAAATTCATTCATGCATGTTTCATATGCATATGCCTGGCGAGGGCTAGTCCGTGTTATTTACCTCAAGAGGAGGTATGTCAGATAGCTAGAATTGAGACGAGCGTTTAGACAAAGGGTGTCTAAGCTGGGGGGTAGTGGTAGTGGGGAGATCACCTACCCATGATGATCACATGTAGTGTGGGTGTGAGTCCTTTTGCAACACTGACCTACCCTGACTGATCGATCCAATTCAAAGAGAGAGAGTAAGCTATCTTGACTATGGTGCCAATTGATGAGAATTTGAGAGAGATTTATGCATCATATAAAGAAGATGAGCATGCATCGCATGATGAGTATGTTGTATGATTATCTGTATGCTGTATATACTGTGTGACTTGAACTATGTTTATCATAAACTTACCCTATGTTTTGTGTCTGTGGTTGACACCTGTGATGACCCCAAAATTATTTGGGCGAGCAGAGGAACAGTAAAAGCATAGTGAGCAGAAGGACTACGTGGAAGATATTGACAAATATTTTATTTGGTAATATGGATTATGTAATAAACTTAGGAAACAGTCTGTATTTTATTATTTTGGACTGTACTTGGGACTGTATTATGGACTGTATTTTATTTTGGACTTCAAAAGAATATTTGGCGACAAAGAACTCGTTTACAACATGAATGGTTAGTATTTTTTTGTACGAATTATTTTAAGTAAGAAGAAAAGAATTTTCCGTAAAATTTCTGACTAAGGGAATTCTAAAGCAAATGGAAAAGAATTTTCACTAAAAAGCAATAAAATACATTCATTTATTTTGTAGCTTGAAACAAGTTTTTCGTTTTCTTCTTTCAAGATACAAATTTCAGTTTACATTTCTACAGGTTTTGTGACATGCCATCTAAGATTTCCTTTTAGCCTATTATTGGATTTTGGAAGCTTTTGAGCCTCTTCATGCATTTCATGGAAAGCATCAACAACATGATCAAATTTAGAATTTACCTTTGTTTCAGCATTTGAGAATTCATCATCTTCATTTATTGTGGAAGTGAAACATACATTTGCTTCTTCATTCTCACTTGATTATTCAGAAGTTGTTGACTCATTGTCTTCCCAAGCTATATAGGCTCTCTTTGGCTTTCCTTCTTTCTTTGTTTTCTTTTCACGTTGTTGTTTTTTCAAAAAGATAGAGCATTCAGATCTAATGTGGCTAGGATTACCACATTCAAAGCAAGTGAAGTTTGTGTTGTTGTTGTTGTTGTCACTCTTTTTGTTGTTGTTGTTGTTGTTAAACTCTGTGAACATTCTGTTCTTGTTTCTTCTCATGAACTTGCTGAACTTTTTGACAACTAGATTCATGTTGTCATCTTCATCTTCTTCACTTGAGTCTTCTTCCTTTTCTACCTTTGAGGATGCATCTTTTAAGGCTATGCTTTTATGTTTCTTATTTGCACCTTCTGCATTGGTTAGTTGTGACATTTCAAGTTCATACTCAAGAAGCTTACCAAAAAGTACAATCATTGACATTTTGGATAGATCTTTTGATTCTTTGATTGTTGTCACCTTTGGTTGCCATGATCTTGTGAGACACTTCAAGATTTTGATGTTCAACTCTTCAGTATAAAAAATCTTTCCAAGACCAAGAAGATGATTTACTTTGTGAGTGAATCTTGTTTGCAGCAGAGATATGTTTTCTATGGAGTTTATTTTAAACATTTCATACTCATGGATCAAGGCATGCTTCCTTGATCTTCTTACTTCATTCGTACCTTCATGAGTTATGTCTAACATTCCATGCCCCCGGATCTTCTTACTTCATCAACAGTTTTAATAGTAATCAAAGGACCTTTTTCTATTGCATTCCAAGCCCATGGGTCATTTGATTGAATGAAGATTTGCATTCTATTTTTCCAAAAACTGAAGTGTTCTCCTTCAAACATTGGAGGATAATTGAGGGAGGCACCCTCTTTGAAGGTAATTTGTGTGGTATTCATTTTCTTTTAAAGAAAGATAGTGATCTTGAATAACACTCAAGAACCTACTCTTGATACCAATTGAAAACAATAGGAATACCCACAATAGCCAAGAGGGGGGTGAATTGGTTTGAACTTGGTCTTTTAAAATTTATTTATAAAATCATAGTTAAAGGATCTTAATCACAATAGAACTAAGAATGCTTCAAATCAATCAAACCACTCAGCCTAAGAAATCAATTGCTTAAAACAGAACTTGTTGAGTAATGAGAATAACACCAAGAACGAATGACCAAGATAACAAGAAAAGATTAAGGAATAGAAAACTAACATAAGAATTTATGCTGGTTCACTTCTCAAGAGAAGCTACATCCAGTTTCTTCTAATCAACACTAGATTGGAGTTCCACTATTATCAAATTTTAGTTCTTACAAGCTTTACAATAATCACCCTTTATCAAACCTAGATAAAGAATAGAAATCTAAAACCCTATTAGACTCCTTAGTGATCAAGACATAGAGAACCCTTCTCTACTCTTTCCTTCTAGAGAAACCTACTCTAGAAAAAGCCTCAAGAACCATTTACAATAGTTACAAACAACCAATGATTCAAAAATGAATTTACAGTAAGAATTAATGGAGAGAGACAACCTGATGATCCAATGAATATGAATGAATATGAGTTACCAATCAGAGTTGAAATGCAGAAATCAATTTCAGAACTTTCTCTCCAAAAGTTTCTTTGAAAATCTTGCCCAAGAAATCTTTCAATACACCATGAAGATTAAAGAGTGGGATAAGAGCTTTGTTATCTCAAAAAATCCTTTATAATCTTTGAAAGGCTTGTATATGCTCAGAAAAATTGAAGTATTAGTTTCCAAAAATTAGATTGTTGTGTAATCGATTAAAGCAGTGAGATTTTGTTTTTCCAAAAACATAACCTTGAGAAATTAGTTTCTTTTGAAAACATTAATAGATTTAATGCTTTAACAAAATCATTCATGCAAGTTAATAATTATGTTCATGCAATGCAAGGATCATAAGATTAGCATCTCATACACTTGATCAAATTACAAATTCCTTGGCATGTGAAAAGCTCAAAACTTTCTTCTAAAGCACAAGCTTCTTCTTTAGCTTCATCTTCTTGCTACTCCCATTATATCCCAAAATTTCTATACATAATTGTTGGGTGTTTTGGAAAATAGCAACGAAATTACAAAGTTAATTCATAAGCTTTCTGTGCAAGAAAAGGTTTCAAGTGCTTAACTCTCTCGAAGTCCCAAAATCCTCAAGATTCAAAGATTTCAAAGGAGGGTTTCTTCTTAGGCAAGCTTTCAAAAGAAGTTTTGTAAAGAAGGTTCTCAAACAACTTCTTCTATCATTCAATCAAAGTTTGGTAAATCATTTGCATACTTTATTTACTGGATCAAAGGTTGTTTCTTTCTTTACAATATGTTGTGTATTCTTTTGAGATTTTTTTTGTATTAATAACATAGGATTTCTTATAGCTTTACTAGGTAAGTGTTCCTAGGGGATAAGAATAGAGGTGTTTGATCTCTATGTCTTGGATCACAGAGATTCTAACGAGTTAGAAGTCTCATTCTTAATCTAGGTTTGATTAAGAGTGATTGTGTAAAAAGCTTGTAAGAATATTTTTGTTATTAGTAGAACTCTAACCATTATGGTTGGAAGAACTGGATGTAACTTCTCAAAGGTGAGAAGTAAACCAATATAAACCATTGTATTCACTACTTCCTTTAATCTTTACTTGTTGTCTTAATTTGTGATTCTTTGGTGCTATCTTTCTTATTCAACAAGTGAAAGTTTTGTGATTGCTTTCTTGAGCTGAGTTGTTTGATTGGTTGGAGCATTCTTGGTTCAATTGTGATATGATCTTGATTACTTTGATTCTTTTAAAGATTTTTAAAAGACCAAGTTCAAACCAATTCACCCCCTCTTGTTTATGGTGAGTGTTCATACTGTTTTCAACACCGGTTGCAGATCATCATCAATGATTTGGCATGATTGATTGATCTAGGGGTAAGGATGTAAGTAATGATGTAGTAAAGAAGCCTATCTTCTCCAGTCATTTTACTAACACCCAATCTGTTTCTTATTTGATTATTTGGATTCAGTGACATACCCCTATAGGTATCCATCTTTGAGTAACCTCCAATTTCTTCTCCAAACCTCCTAACACCTCCGCAAGAGATGCCTGCCACTGCATTCCACACAGTGTCATCAATTTTAATGGCCACACCATTCACTTTGGAGTGGAAAACACCATCCATACTAGCCTTGGAACAAGTATAGAATACTTTTACCAATTCAGGGTAAAAGGTACCCTTTATTTCCAACAGCTTTGTAAGGCCCTGTGCTTGTAGCATCTTAGGGAATGTGAATCCCTTAAAGACAAACCAATCAAGCTCCAGGTATTTTGGAGGTATCGCTAGCTTTGTAACATGGAACTGCATATAATTGTTCCTTTCTACCTTAGTAGAGAACTAGGTATCTAACCTGTACTCAGCAGCTTTAGAACTTTGGCTTGCTTTCCTTTTGCTGGTTTTGAGTTTCTTGGATGCAGATGGTTGAGACATAGTGATTTAAGAATAAGGATAGGCAGAGGTTTGGTTCAAAAGAGGAAGAGGCACAACAAAAGATGATTCAGTTTTTTAAAGGAGAGAATGAATTTTAGGTATGAGGAGTTTGTGCTTAGGAAATCTGAATTTATAGAGCTTTTCCTAGTTTGAAATTTGAATGTTGAAATCTTGATAACAACTATCTCGAATTCCAAGGTGGTCTAGATTCACTGATCCAGAAGTTGAATTTTGAATTTGGAGATAAGATGTAAATTATTTTTTTGGATACAGGGGGAGCTGATCAAGAATGATGAAGAGCTGATCAAGGATGATGAAGAAGCTTTTGGATTTTAGCTTTTTACATGCCATTCAATGGAAGACATTTGTAATTTGTTAAGATTGTTTGAGAGGTTTAAAATGAGCTCTTTGCATTGCATAAATCATAATTATAATCATGCATACATGTTTTAAGAAAATGTTGAATGATTACATGATGCATGTGGAATGATTATCTCATGACTTTGTTTTTGTAAAGCAAATATGTCTGCATTAATTGATTACTCTATTTATGTAATTAATTACATAAGCAAAGGATATTTCAGAAAAAGTAATAAAGAACAATTTAATTGATTACAAGCCATGTGTAATCGATTACATAGTTCATTTCATTCATTAAGCATGTCTCGAAAACAATAGTGAACACACACAATAACCAAGAGGGGGGTAAATTGGTTAATACAGAGTCTTTAAAAAGTTCTTTTAAAAGAAGAATATTATTAACATAGGAAAAGATGCAATACATAGATTTAAACATCATAAAACATTGTATATTCATTATATTGCTCCCCCTATCTTAGGTAATTTTATATTAAATACAAATAAGAGCAATAAACAATACAAAGTTTGTAACACCCCGTAGGCCTCCGGTGCGTTATCATTAATAATATCAGATTATCGCTTAACACATCAATTTACAATTCAGCGGAAGCACAAAATCGCTTTTCTTGATTTATTATGTATGGAACGAAACAGATAAAAGCAAACATTCATATAAGGCACATAAATCACATCCCTGCTGATCCAGTTCTCATACACAATATAGACAGATAAAAGGATACATAGACAAATAATCATAAATACAACAATTGAACTCAGGAGGAATATCATAAACATATCATAAATAGTTTTGTACATATATATATATATACATCAATGTCTTCACCACACCGTGGTGATACAAAAGAATAACTGCCCTCACCGAGGGTATACAGAACTATACAACCCTTATCAGGGTACAAAATATAAACAAAAACAAAACTGAGCCTTCGAGCTCCATCTGCTGCTTTCTGTCAAGCAAAAACGTCTCTACTCGGGCCTCCTGCCCTGAGACTGCTCTCTTCTGCCCGAAGAGTCACCTGAAATCACAAATCCCCATACGGGGTGAGATACGTATCTCAGTAAGCTCAGGGTCCTTGGGAAATCATCCCCACCCTGGCTCATAATTCACAATACAAACATCAAGCAAGCACACATATCAAATCTGGCACACTGGCCTGGTCCTCTGACCCTCATACACATGAGCAGTTATTTATTCCACAAACATGGCAAAGAATCCCTCGATGTCTTGGTAGAGAATCCCTCAATGCCGTTCCACATGACAGAGAATCCCTCAATGTCCTGGCAGAGAACCCTCAATGCCGTTCCATATGGCAGAGAATACCTCAATGCTGTCAATACATGGAGAGAATCCCTCAATGCCGTCAATACATGGCAGAGAATCCCTCAATGCCATTCACAGTTCATAGCACAACCAGGCACAATTTCACATAAAGTAATATAAGTATGCAACAATCAATGCATGTATTATGAATATGACCACCACTGCTCCGGAGTGTGGTGTCCAACCAAGTGGGAAATATTCCCCAGGGACTCAGAACTTACCTGGCAAGGTATCACTTTGCAGTTCCTTCCCTGGTTTGTGGCTCCCACCACCAACAGTTTCACATTCACGCCCTAATCAAGGCATATACTAATATCAAAACCAATTCACAGGCATTCAAGCACAGCAATACATAGCATATTCAGAATTCCCCTATCCTAGGGTTCAACCATTTCAGCCCAGCGCACACTAGGCTATCATAATCTTTTACAAGGTCTCTCAAAGCTGCATACTAAGCATCTGAGTCATCCTAGACTCAATGCACAGCCTA
>PYAF01004802.1:38696-51392 GCA_007407185.1 Glycine tomentella
CAAGTTTAAATTTACTGTTTTGTTTAAATTTTCGTTTTCAATCAACACAATCATTCAACAACTTCTGTGTAATTTTCTGTTTTCTGTTTCAATCACAATTGTTTTAATTACTGCAAAATCATTCCAATCCCTGTGGAGACGATAACTCACTTACCTACTTTATTACTTGTTAACGATCGGTGCACTTGCCGTAAGTACAGGGGACCTAAAATGCACAACACTTCCAAGCCTTTCTCTCTACCATCCTCACGTGAAACCTCTTCTCCATATCCCTTCCATCCTTTCATTTTCAAGCCTAAAGCAAGTTAGAAAATTAACCCCACCATAGTAGAGCATCACATGAAAGCTACTAGGGAAAAGTTTGGCAAGCTTTTAAAAGGAGAGAACAAGGTATGTATAGGGAAGTTTATGCTAAATATAGTTTAAGTGTTACTTTCTTTAAGCATGTCTAGAATTTCATAGAATTTCATCTATTTTTTATGAAGAATGAAGTTTGCACACCAACGTTTCTATGAATATGAAGCTTAAATGTTGTCAAGTGTTCTATAGATTTCTATGGACTTTATATGTTTTTATGCATCTTTGAACATGGATATTATATTGAGTTCTGTATTGGATTTATACTGAATTTTTGTGTAAAGCATGTGAGATATAAAATTGAAGATTGATGTTGAAAAATACTATGGAATGGAAAAATAAGAAGAGAATCAATCTTATATGTCTTATATGCATATGATCGGCGGGGGTTAGTCCATGTTATTTGCCTCAAGAGGAGGTATGTCAGATAGCTGCAGGAACTAAGTTCGAGCATTCAGACAAGAGAAGTCTGAGCTAGGGGGGCCGACAGTGGGGAAATCACGCCACCCATGATGATCACATGAAGTGTGGGTGAGAATCTTGTGCACCACTGTGCAACCCCGACTGATCGTTTTAGTTCTGTGCTAGTGATTGGGGCTATCTTGACTGTTGGTACCAAATGATAAAAGAGAAAGAGAGTCATGCATCATATAAACAAAGAATTACGCATTGCATGTTATGAATATTGTTATGACCATCTATGAACATATTCGTTTACTTAAAACTGTGTTTATCATAAACTTACCCTGTATTTTGTGTCTGTGGTTAACACCTGCCATAACCTCAATTTATTTGGGCGAGCAGAGGAACAGTAAAGAACTAGCAAGCTGATGGATTTTGTGGAAGATATTTTGGAGATGTTTTGTTAAAGATGATTTGTTATGGTTGTAATATTTTAGTTGTATGAAATATGTACTAGAACTTATATCTGTATGTATTATATCAGACTTATCTGTATGTATATCGGACTTTTAATTAGTAACAAAAATCTTTTTGAGATCGATCATAAGTAAAACTTAGTTTGCTATTTCATTTACAAGAGAAAAAGAGTTTTCGGTAAAAATTAATAAAATAAAATGGGAAATTGAGGCGTTATTAATCAGTAGTGGAAATCTTTTTGAATATCAGTTATTAGTAAATTTAGTTTGGTATTTTTAAGCAAGTTGAAAAGAATTTTCATCAAAAACCAACAAAATATAATATGGTAAATTGAGGCGTTACACAATGGACCTCCATCATCCCCTCTTTCTTGAAAGGAACTTGACTCCAAGTTTGCTCCCTCACTTGTACCTACATCACACAGAAATATCACAAACATTAAAGGTGTTACTCACAACATACTCAATTGACAACTCAAGTTTATATGAATTGTTGTTCATGCTTTCTAAAGTCTTAAAAGGTCCATCTCCTTTAGATTGGAGCTTGGATTTCCTTTCTTGAGGAAATCTATCCTTCCTCAAATAAAGCCAAACCAAATCTCCTTCATTGAAGATTACTTGCTTGTTGTGCTTATTGGCTTGCTTAGAATATTGTTCCATCTTCCTCTCCACATGGGCCTTCACCTTTTCATGCAATTTCCTAACATAAGAAGCTTTAGGTAAAGCATCATGATTAATCATAGAAGAAGTGTTAGGTAATGGCAATAAATCAAGAGGAATTAAAGGATTGAAGCCATAGATAATTTAAAAAGGAGATAAGGAAGTGGTCTTGTGAACATTCTATTATAAGCAAACTCAATGTGAGGTAGACACTCCTCCCAAGTCCCTAAATTTCCCTTTATGTAGCATCTAAGGAGTTGACCCAATGCCCTATTCACCACTTCAATTTGGCCATCCGTTTGTGGGTGGCAAGTTGATGAAAATAAGAGCTTTGTGCCAAGCTTACCCCATAATGTCTTCCAAAAGTGGCAAAGAAACTTTGTGTCTCTATCACTCACAATGCTTCTAGGAAATCCATGAAGTCTTACCCCTTCCTTGAAGAAGAGATTGGCCACTTCATAAGAATCATCATTCTTGTGACAAGGAATGAAGTGTGCCATCTTTGAGAACCTATCAACAACAACAAATATAGAATTCTTTCCCCTCTTGGATATTGGAAGTCCAAGCACAAAATCCATGGAAGTGTCAACCCAAGGGGAGTTAGGAATAGGCAAAGGTGTATATAAATCGTGAGGCATTTAATCTAGATTTAGCTTTATGACAAGTAATACATTGAGATACAAGCTTATGCACATCATGCCTCATTTTTGGGCAAAAGAAATGTTTATGTAAAATAGCCAAAGTTTTATCCACACCAAAGTTCCCCATTAAGTTGTTCTTATAAGCTTTTCTAATGAAGAGTTCTCTCAAAGAGCTTTTAGGAACACATAGTTTCTTTTCCTTGAACAAGAAACCATTATGTCTAAAATATAGTTGATGAGCCCCCTTCTCACACAAAGCAAAAATACTAGAGAAGTCATGATCACTTGAGTACAATTCCTTTATGTGATTAAAACCAAGCAACTTAGTTTCAAGCATAGAAATCAAACAATGCCTCCTTGATAAGGCATCCACCACTACATTCAATTTGCCTTGCTTGTGTTTAATAACATAAGAAAATTGCTTAATAAATTCAATCCACTTAGCATGTCTCTTGTTGAGTTTTCCTTGACTTTTTAAATATTTAAGAGAGTCATGATCACTATGGATGATTGTTGCGAAATAAGCACACGGCAAGTGCACCGCTCGTTTCAAGTAATAAAAGTAGGTAAGTAGAATATCGTCTCCACAGGGATTGGGGTGAAATTCACAGTAATATTCAGTCTAAGGGATTGGAAGTAAAAAGAAATTATTTGTGAAGAATTGTTGTTGTGTGTTGAAGAGTTGAATAGAAAACTGGAATTAAATAAGTAGTAAAATAAGTTGAAGTGTTACCACTGGAAGAAACAATTGTGGTCAGGCACAATCCCCAATGTTTCCTACCTCTTTCACTTAACTGGTTATCAAGTTTGAGTACTTAAATGATACATCTTTCCAATTTCAGTAAATCCTAATTCCTTAGTAATTTAACCCTTTAACAAGAATCCTAATTCCTTAGCAATTCTTATCAAGCTTATAAAAGACTATATCATAAGGTTGCTATTCCGATTGCTCAGAGAATAAATCTTTTCTACTTTAATTAATCCCTAATCCCTTAGCGAATTAACCCTTTAACCTGAATCAAAAACCCAATCCCTTGGTGAATTCTATCAAGTTAAGCATGTAAAAGACTATATTATAAGGTTCTGCAGCCACGCATCCCTATCCCTAGGTAATGAACAACTGATATTTTACTAAGGTCAGAAATTAGAATCCCAACGTCCCCAATGCGAATCCTAACTCTCAGCACTTAATTAGAGTGATCAATTCTAAATAAGAATAAACAATAATGAACAGAGTAAAATAAAACAATCAAGAATTCTCATTCAATACCAGTCAAGTTACAGAGGAGTTTACATCAGTTCATGGCCTTCCCACAATACACAATTCGGCCTGCCATAGGCTTCAAAGAAACCAAAGCTGTCAAATAAAACATGATTCTGCAGTGACCTAGCCTTGATTCTTGACTTCCAAGGGTTTAGAATGATGTATGGAAGTGTGGAGAGGTGTGTAAGTGTTTTAGATTCAGTCCAGAAGCCTTGTATTTATAGAATGGTTTAATTAGAGTAACCAAGCCCCTGTTCTGTGCCAATTTCAAACTCAATCTTTTTTAAATAAGGAAACTGTGTCTCTGCCACGCTGATGGCGCGGGACCTGCGCTGATCGCGCGGCTACTTTGAAATCATGGCGCTGATAGCGTAGCTTCCGCGCTGATCGCACGGCTAGCACGAATCAAAACTATATTCAGGCCCTGTGGCGCGAGTCGCGCGAGGCATTCGAATAGATGGCGCTGGTAGCGTGGCTTCCGCGTGTATCGCGTGGAGTCTTCGAGATGGGGCTTGGCATTTTGCTTGTGGCGCGGCTCGCGCGAGACCTTCAACTGGATTTTCTTCTTCTTTTGGCTTGAATCTCCTCTTTTTGGCCCTGAAAACTCACTTTGGTAAAAAAATGAGATATAATAAAATATACATGACAAACTAACTTATTCTAATCTAATTCCTAATGATTTAATTGAAATATAACCTAAAACTATCCTAAAACTAAGATGTGTTTGCAACACATCAATCACATATTCCTTAGGTAATAGATAATGTTGCCAAGTTTGCAATACTCTAACAAGTGAATACAACTCTTTATCATAAGTGGAATAGTTTAAACATGTACCCTTCAATTTCTCACTAAAATAAGTAATAGGATATTTATCTTGAATCAAAACCCCCACAATGCCTACATTAGATGCATCACATTCCAATTCGAAAGAAGCATTAAAATTAGGCAATGCAAGAATAGGTGCATGAGGCAATTTATCCTTCAATGTTTGGAAAGTAATTCCATGTTCTTGCTTCCAAGAGAAGCTCATGATTTTCTTTATCAATTCATTCAAAGGAGAAGCAATGGTACTAAAGTCCTTTAAAAATCTCCAATAAAAGCTTGCTGAACCATGGTAGCTTCTACCATCCTTCACACTCTTTGGAGTTGGCCACTCTTTGAAGTCTTATATGCTGGCCTATTAGGTAGTGAACAACCTAGAATTAAATCAATTTGGTGCTCTATGCCTCTTAAAGGAGGCAAGCCATTAGAAATTTCTTTTGAAAAATTATATTCATATTCCTCCAAAAGAGATTGCATGGCTATGAGCAATTTTTCTTTTTCTTTTTCAACATGCAAAAACAGAGAGTTAGGAACCATATAATAAAGAGGTTGTATTCATAATAACACTCTCTTGACCTCTTTTTCTCTCAAGAATAAACTCTCTTTGGTCTTATGAATTTTTTTCTCTCATTTTTTTTTCTTTTTCTCTTTCTTTTTTTCTCACTAGTTTTCCTCTTGGATAGTTCACTGTTTTTGCCTTTTTTTATTGTTATCAAGTGCAATATTTTTTTAAGCTCTTGAACTCTCTTTTCTTTCATCCTCACTTGATCCTCACACACTTGTTTAAGAGTCAAAGTCCTTAAAATAATTTCTTGCCTTTTGCTCAAACTCAAAAGTCTTCTCCATGCCATTGTGTATAACTTTTCTATCATATTGCCAAGGCCTTCCCAGAAGAATATGTCCAGCCTCCATAGATGTCACAAAGAACTTCATCCTTATAAGAGTTAATAGAAAAAGGAATGAGCATTTGAGAATTTACCACCACTTCTCCACTCTCACTAAGCCATTGGAGTTTGTATGGCCTAAGATGACTTGTGGTTGGCAAGTGTAATTTCTCTACAAGCCTTGTACTAGCCATATTGGTGCAGCTGCCTCCATCTATTATAAGTGAACACACTTTATCTTCAACTAAGCACCTTGTGTGAAAAATATTTTCTCTTTGAGTCTCCTCTTTGTCAATGCAAAAATTGCTCAACATTCTCCTCACCATCAAGAGATCACCCTCAACGGCTTCCACAAGTGTAAGCTCTTCTTCTACTTCACTTGAAGAACTAGTTGAACCACTTGAAGACTCACTCTCTATGCCTCCATCTTCAAGCAAAATCATTGTTCTCTTGTTGGGACATTGTGAAGCAATGTGGCCCTTGCCAAGACACTTAAAGCACTTGATATTGCTTGATTTTGTTTGTGTAGGGTCCATAATTTTTTGTTTGAGCTCTCCACCTTTTCTTCTTTATTTTTCACTTGAGAAACCTCCCTCCTAGGCTTGTCCTTCCAGCTGGAAGTTACAGCCCCATTGGTTTTGGAAGATTTCCTCCTTTTGAGTTGTTGTTCCACCCTTTGAGCTTTGTGGACTATCTCCTCAATTGTGCCATAGGAATGTAGCTCCAACACATCTTGAATTTCCTTATTCAAGCCATGAAGGAACCTAGTGATGGTTGCCTCTTGGCTCTCCACAATTTCATCCTTCATCATCATCAATTCCATCTCCTTATAGTAGTCATCAACACTCTTGTAGCCTTGGAATAGTCTTTGGAGCTTGTTGTGGACTTCTCTTAAGTAATAAGTGGGAACAAATCTTTCTCTCAAGCACCCCTTCAACTTATTCCAGCAATTTATTCTTGGCCTCCTCAACCTCCCTATGTCAATTTGAATTTGGTTCCACCACACCAAAGCATAGCCACCAAATTCTAGAGTTGCTATAATCACTTTCTTTTCTTCATCAAAGTGTAGGCATGAGAAAATTTGCTCTACTTTCATCTCCCACTCAAAGTAAATTTTTGGATCATAAGTGCCAAGGAACTTTGGAATTTTAATTTTCACTCCACTTAATCCTCTATTCCTCCCTTCTCTCATCTCTCCTAACCCTCCAATCTTCCTCCTCTCTATTTTGTTTCCTATGATTTTGTTCTCTCCACTCCTCCCTCTCATTCCCCTCCTCTTCATAATTTCCTCCATAAGAGGATGCATATTCACTCCTCCTCCTATCCTTATAAGCTTCTCCATCCACACTACCCGTTGGTTACTCCTTCTTTGTGTCTCCCTTTGCAACTCCTCAAATCTTGCATCCATTTTGGTTTGTAATTCCTCCATTTCTTTTGTAATGGCCTTCATCAACCTAGAGGTCTTAGGTGACAAAGCTTTTTCTCCCCTTGAACTCATCCTTCAAAAGAAATGGTTAGCAAAAAACAACAACAAGTATATAGGAAAATTCTCACCACTCTCTAAGTGTTTGTCACTCACACTCATGTTTGCACACTTTATCTAGGCTTTTTCTCTAGAGTTCTCTATTGCCTTTTCCCACTCTTGTTCCTCTATAGGTCTTAAGTAAAAACTCCCAATCCAATCAAGGTTCTTTACTAAAGTGCAATAGGAAACAATTCTAAGCTAGACTTAAGGATCCAAGAAGATACACTAAGTAAATTCAAGTGTTAGAAGCCAAATTTTACCAAGTTTGCATGTCATACAAGTTCACTCAATTTTGTGGTTCAAATAAAATTTGAACTTGTAACTTTTGTAACCTTTCTTTGCTTCTAAACTCTGTTTTTATTCTATTTTTCCAGCCACCAATTCAATATTTTCTTTGGATGCACCTAATTGCTTTTCTTTTACTTTTTTTTTTCTTGTTTCTTTCACAACATTTTTATAAGCTTTTGTTTTGATTTTGTACAAGTTCAAAAATACTTAAAGAAATGTGATGAATCACAAAAAAAATGTATTATGATTTTAAATTTTTTTTCTAACAACTCAATTCAAATTTAGACATGAGATTAGAATCAAAACAAAAGGTTATACAACACACAAACAACTACTAACACAAGTTGACAAGAATCAAAACTAGAAAATTATCAAGAACAAGAAAGAATATGAAGAACATGGGATGAACAAGAATATCTAGAATTAGAAATTAATCACTAGGAAAGGTGTAGGAACACAAGACAAGACTCAATCAAGCTCTTACTCATGAATTTGGAGCAAAAGTGGCATGAATGAGCTTCAAGGAATTAAGCAATGGAGGATGGATTGAGACAAGAAATGAAGATGGATGACGCCATGGAAAAGCTCTCCAATGAGTCTAGGAAGAATCGCCACAACATTGAGAAACCATTGATATGATCCAAGAAGTTCTTGCACAAGAACAAGAGAGAAACTCTCACAAGAAATTTCAGCTTTCTATTAATTTTCCAAAAGTATGTTTGGGTTGGCCTTATATAGCCACGAAAATGTAAGCTAAATGCAAGTGAAATGGAAAATGAAATGAAGAAGGTGCAAGATAATGAACCTTGTGGTGCAAGCTAATGAAGCTTGAGACGCAAGCTTCTCATATGATGACTCAGCCACGTGCCAATGTCAGCCATGTGCATTTTAAAAGCTTATATAGGTGCTAAAACAATTACATACAAGTGCACCTACACTTATTTACAAAATTTCCACTAGAGGCCTATTTATTGCCCACTAAAGGCCTATTTATTGCCACTAAAAGGTGCTAGAATTAAATTCAACTTGAGATTACAAAATCCAGCCCTTGTTCTTCTTGAGTTGGTGTTCTTCTTCATACTTGTCTAAAGGGTGCAAGTTAGCTTTAATGTGCTCCTGAAGGGCTTGAGTTCTAGCTCTTGCCATGGGTCCTCTAAAGCTAACCAAATGAAGTTCTTCAAGTTCTCCTTGTTGGCCTTGAGCTTGCAATGGACCTTCATCAGATCCCTTTTCACACAACTCAAACAATTTAGAGAAGTCATGGTCTTGAGAATACAAGTCTTTTATGTGATTAAATCCAAACATCTTGGTTTCAAGCATAAAGATTAAGGCATATCTCCTTGAAAGTGCATTGGCCACAACATTAGCCTTGCCTTGCTTGTGTTTAATCACATAAGGAATTTTTTCCAAGAACTCTACCCATTTGGCATGCCTCTTATTAAGATTTCCTTGGTTTTTCAAATGTTTGAGTTGCTCATGGTCACTATGAATCATAAACTCCTTAGGAAGGAGGTAGTGTTGCCAACTTTGCAAAGCTCTAATAAGTGCATAGAGTTCCTTGTCATAGGGGGAATAATTCAAGATGACACCCTTAAGTTTTTCACTATAATAAACAATTGGGTGGCCTTCTTCTAAAAATAGTGCAACTATGCTAACAATGGATGCATCACATTCAATTTTGAAAGATTTTAAAAATATTGGTAAAACAAGAATTGGTGCATTTGTTAACTTTTTCTTCAATTCATTGAAGGATTTCTCTTGTTCACTCTCCCACTTGAATCCCATATTTTTCGTAACAATTTCAGTCAATGGAGATGCTATGGTGCTAAATTCTTGATAAACGTTCTATAGATACTAGCCAACCCATGGAAACTCCTCACATCACTCACATTTTTGGGTGTGGGCTAATCTCTAATAGCTTTACTTTTCTCATCATCCACTTAGACTCCTTTAGCACTCACAAGAAATCCTAGAAATACTACTTGATTAGTGCAAAATGTGTATTTATCCCTATTAGCAAACAAGTTTTCATGTCTTAGCACTTCCAAGACACTCCTAACATGGTGTAAGTGGTCATTCGTTGTTAAGCTATAAATCAAAATATCATCAAACTAAACAACCACAAATTTGCCAATAAAGTGCCTCAAAACATGGTTCATGAGTGGCATGAATGTGCTTGGTGCATTTTTAAGCCAAAAGGCATGACCAACCACTCATAAAGTCCAAACTTAGTTTTGAAAGCAATTTTCCATTCATCACCATTTTCATTCTAATTTGATACTAACCACTTTTCAAATCTACTCTGGAGAAAACACAAGAACCATGAAGTTCGTCCAAATATCATCAAGTCTAGGGATAGGATGTCTATACCTCATGGTGATGTTGTTGATTAATAAATGCCATATTTAGTTATTTTTGGGATTATATTATCTTTTGATTTTAGTAATTTTATTATAAACTTATCTTAATTCTAGTTGTTTTATATTTTGTACATTTATAATTGTTGTTGTTTAAATTTGGAAGATTCATCCATGTAATTCTGAGGTTTCGATGGTTATTTGTTGGATCCAGAAACAAAACCAAGATCAAGGACAAAAGGGTCATTTTTGCATAATTTTAGAGTGCAACTCGCCTAGTCTAGCAATCAACTCACCTGGACTAGTGAGATTTCTTCAGATTGAAGTAATTAGCTCGCCTGAGCGAGCTATAACTCGCTTGGGCGAGCTATAACTCTCCTAGGCGAGTAACCTTACTTCAGTTTGAAGTAACCAACTCACCTTTGAAAACACTATGAGTAGCACACAAACCAAGAGGGAGGTGAATTGCTTGTTCTTGGCCACTTAAAATTTCTTTAACTATCAAAGTTGAAAGGGATCGTATCACAAAAGAAACATAGAACACTTTTAATCAATCAAACTCCAATCTTTATAGAATGCAATTACACCGAGAAAGTTTTCTGTTGATTATTAAAATTTATACCAACGAATGACAATTAATAACCAAAAGAAAAGATAAAGGAAGAAATAATCAACACTAAGATTTATACTGGTTCACTTTTCAATCCAGAAAAGCTACATCTAGTTTCCTAACCAACTAGTTAGAATTTAACTATTTGCAATCTGTTTCTTACAAGCTTATACAATCACTCTCAATCAAACCTAGATTAAGACCAAGGCATCATATCACTCCCTTAGACCCTCTGTGATCAAGACCTAGAGAAACACCCTTTTCTAATTTTTCCCTCCAAAAAAATCTATTCCACACAAACTTTAATAAATCTATTGCACTAGTTACAAAACTCAGAAATTCTAACAAGAATTACAACCAAAGTAGTAAGGAGAGAAACAACCTGATGATCCAAAACAAATGAATGCAGATGATTAAAATTCTTGAATCAATGTTGAATGAAAATCTCAGAACATTCCCTCCAAAAAAAACTTTGCTTTAGAAAGAGCCGAAAAATAAATCCTCACATGGTTTCATGAAGAAGGACAATTTGTGGGTCAAACATTGAATAACTCGTAGTATCTTTTCTCTCTTCAGAAATGGTTATAAAATTCGTTGTTTTTCAGTCAAACAAGTTGTGAATATTTATAGAGAAAACAATTATAATTGTCAATAATCGATTAAATCACTTAAATAATCGATTAAAGTGTTCTTGAGGCTTTCTGGAAAAGCTTTATGAACAATGTAATCGATTATCACATGAAGCTTTAATGAAAAATAGCACTAATTAATTGATTACCATATTGTTGTAATCGATTATCACAAGATGTCCATTCTGTGATTTTGAATTGTGTAATCGATTACTGCATATTTGTGATCGATTAAATAGGTTCTATGTTTTCAAGTAATAGATTACCACTTGTTGGTAATCGATAAAACTAGCGAGAAAATATTTTTCCGAAAACTTGAAACTTGGAACACTTAGCTTTTTTTATGCACTCATGAAAACCTTGTTTTTCAGAAAAGGTTTTTAGGAATCTTTTGCTTTTGTGAAAACATGAATGCAGAAACATAGATGTGAATTATGCAATGGATCATAGGAAGCATCAACCTAGACATACACAAATTACAAATGCCATTCAATTGAATTGGCATGTAAAAAGCCTAAACTTAATGTCTCAGCTTCATGGATTCTCTTTGGCTCCTCGAGTCTAGCAATCTCCCCCTTTTGGCTTTGATCATGCCAAATTTCAATTGAACATCTTGATCCTTAGTGTTCTTTAGAAGAGAGTTTCTAGGAGCAACTCTTTGATACCTAAAAAAGAATTAGCTTTCTAGCCAAGATAAAGTGTCAAGTATCCTTTGCATAAAACTTTTGTTTCATTTTATTGCTCCCCTTTCTCTTGTAATTTCATTTCATTTTAGAATAGAGCAATTGTTATGTTCGGTTTAGTCAGAGCAAATATTCATTTGTTTTCTCCCCCTGACTATTTTACTCCCCCTGCATCCTATATTTATATGTTTTTCTCCCCCTTTTGGCTTATCAAAGGCAAAATATACCAGTAAATGTGAACTAAGCAAAGGAAGATAAGAAAAACCTAAAAGCAGTTTTATTTATTCAATGATAAAAGTGCATATATCAAGGCAAGTCATCAAAGTTAAAATTCTCTGGTATAATCGATTACTGAGCTTATGTAATCGATTATCTTTGGGATTTTTGCAAAAATGCATAATTTTTGAAAATCGTAACTGAAAATCTTATCTTTAAATTCAAATTTGAAATCTGGTTCAGTGAACCCAAAAATTCTTGGAACATGAAATTACTATTACAAATGTTACGGATTTTCACTACGGCAAGCGTACCGTTCTATCGTTGTAAGTTTCAAATTTATAAAGATCATCTCCACAGGGACTTGAGCTTACTCAGTTAATCCAACTAAAATTAAACTGTTGAATAGATATGTACAAGTAGGTCGAATGATATTTCATTTGTTGATGCAGGTAAAGTAAATTAACTAAACTTAACGAAAATGAAAATATATTTATGAGAAAGCGGGATTGGATTTCATCATTCTTAACATCCTATATTCAATTAATATTTATCATGCGTAAATCGCCGTCTATTCTTATTGATGCACACTAGGTTACCTTGAATCGATTCCTCGCATCCAAGTTCTAAGGATATTTTACCGAATATCGATCCCTCGCATATTTAAGTAAATTACCCTCGCGTTAAGAACTATAATCGCGTGCTTTTATGCAATCGAAACATTATGCCCTATTCCTAGCAATGTAACGTAACGAGTAATTTCATTCAGTTCAAACCCTAAGATTACTTTCCAGTCTCACTTCGGATTTAAGCTCGTGATACTAGTGATCAAGTAGGATCAAGCATTAAGCGCAGAACGAAACTACCAATAAGAAATAG
>PYAF01004802.1:51492-61908 GCA_007407185.1 Glycine tomentella
GCAATGTAACGTAACGAGTAATTTCATTCAGTTCAAACCCTAAGATTACTTTCCAGTCTCACTTCGGATTTAAGCTCGTGATACTAGTGATCAAGTAGGATCAAGCATTAAGCGCAGAACGAAACTACCAATAAGAAATAGAACGACTCATGCATGAATATTAAAAGAAGTATAGGGTTAAGAAGATTACATCCAACCTCTAGGAAGCTAGCCCAGCATGGAGAGAACCTCCTCTCGGAAAGAGCAGCTGAACGTTCCCATCCTCGCTTTTCTCCGACAGAGTTTCCATACTTAACCTCACTTCTCTCACTTTCTTAACCTACTTAAACCTACTATTTGAGTACCTAAACCTAAGAACAAGCTAAGGAACAAGAAAGGGAGGAAAACCTCCAAAAATGGCATGCTTTCCCTCTTCTGGCCGTCCCCTATTTATAGATTTCCTTCACTTGTATGCTCCACTTGCCCAGGCGCCTATTTTAGCCTAAGTTCACCCGCCTGGGCGAGTTAAGGCTGCTTTCTTGGAACTTGTGAGTGGCCTGGGCAACCAGAATACACATGGGAGGCTAGCCTGGGCTACTTGAAAGCTTAGTCATGAAGAATCCTTTGGGCTTTGTGGTTTTTGGGCCTGATTTGCTGTTGGAACTTTCCATGTTTGATATATGCACCTTCCTTGCTTGCTTTGATTTTCCGGAAGCCTTAGAATTCCATGAAATCTATTCAAATACAAAGCACGATTAAATTAATCTTCCGAAACACTTTAAACATGAGTATAAGGTGCTTATTAACTAAGTTTAGGGAATTTATAAGCCAAATGAAAGAAATCAAAAGATAAGTGCCAATATTTTAAACGTGAAATTAACTTAAATGTCGTACTTATCAACTCCCCCCAACCTAGAATCTTGCTTGTCCTCAAGCAAGGTAACTAACACTATAATTAGGAGTATAAAAGATTATCATGCTTTGTAAAGAATCAACTTTCCAGAATGATCAGAACATATATTCGAAAATAGTCGACCTCGAGAATTGAAACAAAGATAGAGTTCACAAAAATCAAATGAGATTAAGATCAATTCACATTTCATTTCTAAAGAACATCAGAGGAAACATGTGATTGATTTAAACAGAGGAAAACCTCTCAAAAAGTGTTTAATTCTCCCACAGGTAAGTGTTTATTCTCAAATCCATCACTGATATATCATAGACAAATTTTGCAGTTCATTTCCCATCAAATCAAAGTACATACTCATCATGGATCCTTAGGTCTTTTCATGGCTGGGCTAGGCTAGAAAGAAATCTTGGTTTTTCTAGATATTCAAATGACCTTGGGAATAGGAGAGCAAATAAAGATAGAAGCATTTAGATCGTCACCTCCTATTCCTGTTTCTCTTTTTCCAAGATCCTTATATTTATCATTTTATTTTTCACCCAACTTTTTATCACAAGGAATTTTATTTCCTTTTTCTTTTCTTTTATTTTTCTTTTATTTCTTTTTCTCTTTCTTTTTCACATGAATAGTATATAACCACTGCTATAATCCTTTTCATAACATAAACTATCCAAAAGAAATTTTCCATCACAAATCATTCCCTTTTTGCTCTCCTAACCTTAGGTAGGGTATGGAATTCCTATCCTAGGTTTAGGGTTTTAATCAAATATTAATTGTTTAGGCTCAAAAGGAGTTTTTAAAGGATAAATCATTTGATATATTTGGGATAGCTTTTTGGCCAGTGGCTAATAATATGTTCAAAGAGAATGATGGCCTAAATCATATCCATGAATTATATGCTTATGACAATTAGAAATTCATGCAAAATTACTATAAATCATATCAGTGAGGTCTCTCAATATATATAATTTATGTGGATGCTCACACTCACTTGGGCTCAAGGTTTGTTTTCATGTTTCAAATCAAATCAATGGTTCGAAAAGATGTTCTTTATCAATTCCATGTAAACAGTCTTGCCTTCATTTGGTATTTTGAAAAACCCATTCCTTTGCTTTTCCTTTCTCAAAGTTTCCAAAAATCACTTTGTGGTGTTCTGATCCAAGTTGAAAACAAGTTTTTCAAAACATTTATCTGTTGATTCTTTTCAAAACATGACATATCAGTTAAGCCCCAAAAAGATTTATACAGGCATGTTAAACAAACAAAAAGAATAAAAAATGCAAGCAAACATAAAACATGATAAAGAAACAAAATACTAAATCTTAGACTACAAAGCGGTAAAGAAATATAAAACAATGTCACTGATTTTAAAGATCGTGGCTAAGAAGCTTGATATCCTCCATTCAGATAGGATCTGCCACGTTCTTTTCACTTGATTTGCCTTCTTCTAACAAAAATGGACCTGTAGCCAAGTTCTAACAAAACAGAAGATACTTTCAAAAAGATAATATAAAAACTCAAGGAAATAAAGACAGAATTTAAAAACACTGGGTTGCCTCCTAGGAGCGCTTCTTTAACGTCGTATTAGCTAGACGCCTTTGTTATGGTTTCGGCTCCCAGCAATTGGACAATATGGATGATCCTTTGACTTTTGCATTTTCCTCCAATATTTTTACCAGTTTCTTTTCTTTTTCAGAGAGCATAGATTGATTCCTAACTGGTTTCTTTGAATTTCCTGCAAGGAAAATAGTGTTAGCATATGGAGGTACTGCGTTTACCTTTTTCTGTGATTCTTGATTTGTGTCTTCCTCTGGCAATTCCTCAAAAAATGATTGTTGGCAAGGATTTTCTTTGAAAGCATCTATTTGCGAGAGATGATCAAAACTATCTTCTTCTTCAGATTCACTCATCTTCTCTAATGCTTCGGCTAATGTATAATCTTTTCCTTGAGCCATCTTCTTGGAGTCAAAATTTCCTCTATTCAAGATATCCACTCTAAAACATCCTCTTGGTTCTCTTGGATTATCATGTGTGTTTGCTGAAGAGGGTCCACTTATGTGCTCAGACACTTGCTTTGCAAGCTATCCAACCTGAACCTCGAGATTTTTGATGGAAGCCTCAGTGTTCTTTTGATTTGAAATGGTCATCTGCATAAACTGAGTTACCGTATCTTCCATTTTTGATATTCTATCAGACTGAGCTTCTTCTTGTTGTTGAACCCTATTTGAAGAACCTACATAAGAGTTGTTAGAGGGACATGCAAAAGAAGAGTTAATGGGATCATAATATGCATTTTCATATTGCTGCTTCCAGCCATAAGAACTTGGACCATCTCTATAGCCCGGTAATTTCCTTGGAAGTTCTGTTGAGGTCTGGTCTGATTTTGCATATAATAAGCCTCTTCTTCTTGTTGGCAATCACCATGTAGTTGATGAAATTGTTGAGGAAGTTGGCCTATTTGTTTGGTCAAGGCCTCTATTTGTTGAGTCAAGAGCTTATTCTAAGCTAGAATTGCATTCTGAGTATCCAGCTCCATTATACCTTTCCTTTGAATCGGAGATCTATCATGGTGAGATTGACCTTAACTGGTTTATGAGTGAGGAATTTCAATTCCCTGCAATGTTGGATACTCAAGGCTGAAGAAGTTTCTTGAGATGAAGGGTACTTTCTACCCTGAGTTGGTGAAGGTGTTTTACACTTCAGCCAAGGCTAGCATGGATGGTGTGCTCCGTTCTCAAGTAAAAGGAGTTGTGATGGAGATTGACAACTCTGTTTGGGAAGTTGTGGCTGGTATCTCTTGTGAAGGAGTTATAAGATTTGAAGAAGTGGTCGGGGGGGGTACGTCAAAATTGATACATATAGAGGGATGTTGCTGGATCCTCAAGCTAGATTGAAGACTAGGCTGGGGGTTGGAAATATGACTGGGGAGGATAGATTGCTGCACTATATCATGACTTATATCCTCACCCCTAGGTCCACAAATCATGCTCAAATCACAGATGATGATTTGCAGCTAGTGCATGGCATGAAAATTGGAACTCAGATTTATTGGGTTCTAGTCCTTAAAGAGACCATGATGAAGTCTAGGAGACTTCTTAGTTATCAATTCCCATATGCTGTATTAGTCTCAAGGTTTATAGACTATTTTGGGATTGATGTCTCTAATGAGATTGTGGACAGCACAACTGAAATCACTAACCTTATCTCTGTCAAGCACCTTAACAAGCTAGGCTTGATAAAGACATCCAATGGATGATTGATGGTTGGAGAACAAGCACCACAAGGTGATGCTGCTGATGAAGGAGGAGCTGAAGAAGAAGAAGATGTTGAGGCTGGCCTTGCTGAATAGCAGTGGACTCCCTTTGAATCATTGATGATGCAAAAGATGGATGCTATGTCAGCTGTGCATCATGAGCATAGGGCTGAAGTTAATTCCTCCTCAGAAGAAGTTACATTTAGGCTAAAAAACAAAGATGCTAGGATGGCTCTTAGAGATTTTGATAATCTCTAGTTTGTTGGTTGTAATTTCTTGCTTCTGCCTATGTTGTTTGCTTCTCTTATTTCCAACAATTATCTTTAATGTCTCTCTTATGTTTCTGCATCCTTTCAATCAATGAATAAATTTTGTTTCATGTTAAGTTATCTCTTCCTTGCTTATTCCTTTATAATTGTATATTCTTTTTATTTTGATAAGCCAAAAGGGGGAAAAAATGAGATCAAATGAACATATATATGAATGAGGATGCTGTGTTATTAATTGAAGAGGAAAGAAAAATGATAAAAATTATTTAAGATAGGGGGAGAAATTTCAAGAATTATAAATGTTTATGCAAAGTATACTTGACATTTTTTCTTGGCAAAGAGATTGATCTTATTTCAGATATCAAATATAAAGCTCCTTGAAATCATCCCTTAAAAAGAACACTAAAGGCTCAACATGTTCAATTGAAGTTTGGCATGATCAAAGTCAAAAAGCGGGAGATTGTTAGATACAGGGGGAGCTTGAAGAGAATCAAGATGCTGAGGATCTGAATCTTGAATAAGTTTTAACTTTTACATGCCATTCAATTGAAGGCATATGTAAGTCTTAGATGGATAAGAGTTCATCCTTTGATCCTTTGCATTGCATAAACATCATTCATTGACTTGCATTCATTGTTTTACAAAAGGCATATGATCTATGGAAAAGATTTAAAGTATTCATGATTGCATTGAAAAAGCCAAAGTGTTCAAAGCTTGTTTTGGAAAAACAATTTCGTACTTCTTTAATCGATTACCAGCTAATGGTAATCTATTACTTAAGCTTTGAAGAACACAATAATTGATTACAACAATATGGTAATTGATTACTTTTCACAAATCACAGTTGAAGTCTCCCTGTGATAATCAATTACGATATGGTGGTAATTGATTACTTGGCTTGTTTTTGAAACATGACTTCCTATGATAATCGATTACATAGTGAATTAATCGATTACATTACTCATGAATATTTTCTAGAAAGATTCAAGAACACTTTAACCGATTACAAAAGAATAGTAATCGATTACACTTTACAAAGTCACATAAATGTCTTCTTGTGATAATCAATTATGATATGTGGAAATCAATTACTTGGTGCATTTTGGAAAACAAGACTTTCTATGTTAATCGATTACATGGTGATTTAATCGATTACTTTGATCATATATCTTTTCCAGAAAGCTGAAGAACATTTTAATCGATTGAATTTGTTTTTAATTGATTACATTAATGGTTTTAATCAATTACATTGACGAATTAATCAATTACAACAATCTGTTATAAAAAGTTGTTGGATCTTTTGAAAATTACAACACAATACTCTACGAAATTTTCATTATTTTCGAAAGCCTTCAAAAAGTGAGAAAGGATATTCTAAGTTCTGAAACTCATGTCTAACAAATTCTAAATCTTCATTGTGCATTGAAATATTTCTTCTTGGGAAAGATATCAAAGAAGTGTTTAGAGAAGAAGTTCTTAAACTTGTTTTCAAATCTGATTGGTAAAACCATATTCATTCGTATTTATTGGATCATCAGGTTGTCTCTCTCCATTTACTTTGATTGTAAATTTGTTTCTGGTTGTTTATAACTATTACAAAAGTGTTTCTCTAGAGGGAAGAGAAGAGAAAGGTTTCTTTGTCTTAGTCACTAGGATTAGAAAAGGGTTTTAGATTTCTATTCTTAATCTAGGGTTGATTAAGGGTGATTGTTGTAAGCTTGTAAGAACTGAATTTTGTGAATAGTGGAACTCTAATCAAGTTTTAATTAAAAGAAACTGGATGTAGCTTCTCTTGTTGACAGGTGAACCAGTATAAATTCTTGTGTTGATTACTTTCTTTAATCTCTTCTTATCATCTTAGTTAGTGATTCTTTTGGTGAAATCTCATCACTCAACAAGTGAAGGTTTTAGTAATTGTATTCTTGTGTGTGTTCATATTATTTTCAACCCTTGTAATCGATTATTCCAGGGTGTAGGGATTCTTCTGAACCTCATGTAATCGATTAATTCGTAGGTGTAATCGATTATAGTGTATGAGTAAGGCCCAATTTTGGCCATAGGTAATCAATTACCATTTGTGGTAATCGATTATGACAGAGAAGTTTGCAAATTGAGCAATGATATTCATCAGAAAACAAATTTTGCTTAGTTTGATGCATAATGTACATGTGATTTATATTTCATGTTATCAAACACATCATTTACATGCTAATCAATGTTGGGTTCATCAAGTATGCCTAACATGTTTCTAAGGAGAAAGAATCTATCTCTAGCAATGGGTTTTGTGAATATATCAGCCAATTGATTATTTGTATCAATGAATTCAATTGAGCAATTACCCTTTTGTATTTGATATCTGAGGAAATGGTGTCTGATCTCAATGTGCTTTGTTATAGAGTGCATAATTGGATTCTTGGATAGGTTGATGGCACTGGTATTGTCACATAGCAATGGAATTTGTTTCATTTCAACACCATAGTTCTAAAGTGTTGCTTGAGCCATAGGCTTTGAGCACAACAGCTATCAGCTGCAATATACTTTGCCTCAACTGTTGAGAGTGCAACACAATACTGTTTCTTACAGTTCCATGAGATCAAGGGACTTCCTAGTAAATGGCATGTTGCACTTGTGCTCTTCCTATCTAACTTGCAGCCTGCAAAGTCAGAATCTGAATATCTAACTTGCATCTTGCAAAGTCAGAAACCAATTAAGTTTAGAGATGCACCTTTAGGATACCATAGACCAAATTTTGAAGTTGATTTTAGGTATTTAATGATCCTTTTGACAGCTGTGAGGTGTGACTCTTTTGGATTGGCTTGATATCTTGCACATAGGCACACACTTTACATTATGTTTGGACGACTTACAGTCAGATACAACAGAGATCCAATCATTCCTCTATATCTTGACTCATCAACCTTTTTACCTTTTTATCAGAGTCAAGATACGTTGTGGTTGCCATAGGAGTTGCAACATCCTTGCTTTTATTCATTTCAAATTTTCTAATCAACTCATTGTAGTATTTGGCTTGACTAAGAAAGGTGCCATTCTTCAATTGTTTCACTTGAAGTCCAAGGAAGAATGTTAGCTCTCCCATCATTGACATTTCAAACTCATTCTGCATTGAAGATGAGGATTCCTTGCACAAAAAGTTGTTAGTAGAACCAAAGATAATGTCATCAACATAGATTTGAACAAGTAATATATCACTAGCAGATTTCTTGATGAACAGAGTTTTATCAACTTGTCCTCTTGTGAAGGATTAACTAATTAGAAAATTGCTCAATCTTTAATACCAAGACCTAGGTGCTTGTTTTAAGCCCTAAAGGGATTTCTTAAGTTTGAAGACATGATTTGGATGTTTGAAGTCTACAAAACCAGGAGGTTGATCAACATAAATTTTCTCCTTTATGTAACCATTTAAAAAGATACTTTTTACATCCATTTGAAATAATTTGAAGTTCATTAAACATGCAAATGCCAACAGCAACCTTATTGCTTCCAACCTAGCAACAGGGGCATAGGTTTCTTCATAGTCAATGTCTTCCTCTTGGTTGTAACCCTTTGCAATCAATCTAGCCTTATTTCTGACTATGATGCCACTCTGATCAAGTTTGTTTTTGAAAACCCACTTGGTGCCTATTGGCTTATGAGAAGGAGCCTAAAGTGTAATACCTTGAATTTTGAGTGTAGGATTAAGCTTATGATTAAGAATTATAATCATACATTAGAGGCCCTAAAAAGAAAAGCATTAGGCAGTTTCGGCCAACTCGCGCAATCCGCGTGGAGTCCCGCTCTATCCGCGCGGGAGGTTTGAATAAGGGTGATGCTTACGGCCTTCTGACGCTATTAGCGTGGATGTGGCGCTAACAGCGTGAGTTGTTCGAACCTGTGGCGCGACCAGCGCGGGATAGGGCGCGATCAGCGCGGGAAGCTTGGATCAGGCCAATCCTTGGGGCCAGTTCACGCGATCCGCGTGGGTATGGCGCTAATGGCGCGGGTTATTCGAACTATGGCGCGATCAGCGCGGCACCTGGCGCGAACCGCGCGGGACTTTCGGTTCAGTTTTATAAATAGCTCATTTGGACGAAAATGAGGGAGAAAAAGGAGAGAGAGAGAGGGAAGCCATTGATGGACTTTGGAGCTTTGTATCTTCTCCATCTTTCATCTAAACACCCCTGACCCAACTGAGAAAGTGTTCTGAGCCTCGAGATAAGCTAGTGACCCAGCTTTATTCTCGATAAGAGGCGGTAAACGGCGAGATCGAGATTTCTAAGGGAGTCCTTGGGAATCAAAGAATCGGAGGCGAAGGAAGCTTTGATTGAGCGAGCTACCTTAGGGAAAGTGATTCCCTGGTGTGTCTGGACTACACAGAGGTAAGAAACTTGAGCCTTAACCGTTGATTCTGTGTTTGGGTTTTTGGTTGGTTTTGAATACCTTGAGAGGTGTTTTTGGAGGTGTTAGAGCCGTTATTAGGCTAGGACTCTGTAGAGTTTTATGCTCAGAGGGTCATTCTGATGAAGTTAGAGCCTTGAGTCATCATTATTGATGAAGTTTGATTTTGGCTCTGAGTATGTATGAGCAGAGGTAAAAGGCTAGTTATATGGCTAGTATGAACCTTAGAGCAGTTGACAAAGTTACTCATGAGTTAGTGTGGATGTTGTTTGCCGGTGGGAATTGGTGATAATGAGAAGTTTGGAATTGATCTGTATAAGCAGGGATATGCTTTGATCAGAGTCTTAGAAGAGGCTCTGGAGCCTTGTGTAGGCTGAGTAGGATTCTTCTGAGGGTCTGAGAATCACTTGTGAAGTGATTGTTATGAGTTATGTGGAAGGGATTGTGGTTTCCTTTCGATATAACGACTTAGAACCGTTACTGATACCTTGTATTTTGGTTTCTGTAGGACGTGAGCTTGATAGTTCTAGTGGTGGTGACCACGAGGCCGGGAGAGCCGGTATTTTACCTAGAGCAGGTAAGCTCTTGGTTCTTGTTTGTGCATCCTTTGTTGTGTTCCATCATTATCCTGTTAGGATGATGGTTCTGTGTAATGTTATACATATATATGTGAAAATTGTGTATTGTTTGATTGATTGTTGAATGTTGTGCTGTACCCTGTGAAAGGGAATTTGATGTACATTGATATGTGATGCTTGTTCTGTGAGCTACGCCCTGAGATTGGGTGGTTGATATGTATGGCTATGGTTTGCCTAGCTTATAACTTGCATGGTTGATTGTTGCATCCTATTGTAGTAGGATAGATGACATGTGATTGAGTAAGACCTGATGTGAGATGTTCCTGTGATATAGACGTAGCCTCGAATGGAGATGTTCCTATATATACAGATGTAGCCTCCTCAGGAAATTGTATTGAGATAGGTAGGAGATGTTCCTGCAATATAGATGTAGCCTCCTGGTGGAGATGTTCCTATATCAGCAGATGTAGCCTCCTTGTAAAGAGATGTTCCCGTTATATAGATGTAGCCTCCAGGTGGAGATGTTCCTATATATACGGATGTAGCCTCTGATAGATGCATTGAGATCCTGCTATGAGATGTTTCCTAGTATATAGATGTAGCCTCCTGGTTGGAGATGTTCCTATATACATAGATGTAGCCTCAGTGGGATAGTGTTGGATATGATGAATGGCTGTATGCCATGAGTCTAGCCTGATTGTAGTCAGGTAGATGTGCATTGTGTAACGCCCCAATTTTCTAATCAGGGTCATTACCAAACACACATCCCAATCAAACAGATAATCAATCAGGGTTTAAGCAGTTTGGAAGCAACTACTAATAGTGACATCATCAACTGTCATCTGTATAACACTGTACACTATAATATGGTGAATATACATATAAGGTTCCTCTGTACAATACAAAACTGTACACAGTACAAATAACTCCCCCTCAGGGTACATCAAAACAAAATCAAAGCAAAATACAAAACATCTGAGCCACATGCTCATATCCTCTATCCTAAGGTATCCACCAGCAGCTAATCCTGCATAG
>PYAF01004803.1:5827-24845 GCA_007407185.1 Glycine tomentella
AAATAGAGCAGGTGCAGATAAATCCATTACATCCTTAACAAGCAAACAAACGGAACTACTAGACTTGTGTTTGGTTGCCCAGTTGCAACCGCTATTTACATTCAGCCACCAGCTCTGGGTAATTTTTGCAGAAGGGAACAAAAAAATAACTTGTAACCTTTCCCAGAGAAGAAAAGAGAAAATATACCAGAGGTTATATAGTAGACAAGCACCCAACTTTCTGTGAAATGCTTTGACCCTTACATGGTTCTGTGAAGATGACAGATAGAACCAAGGCGGCCACCACTCCAAAGTGGAAAAAAGCAGCTTCGGTCGCCTCTAAACCGAAAATTACGAACAGATATGTATAACCCTGAAAATGAAGTCACAAAGCCAAACAGTTCCAAACAGATTAACAATATAAAATGATATTAAACCCATATACCCGAAACCTGGAAATGAAGAACCCCTAATCCAAAACAGAACAAATTGAAGTTGCACCTTGAAAGGCGAAAACGTCAGCAGAGGACAATCGCCGGGAAATCAACGACGGAGAACACTAGCCAGGCCAGACCGGAGGGATTCGCGATGAGGGTGCAGAGAGGGGTTAGCTTCTTTCTCAGACCGAGAGGGAAAAATGTTTTGGGGAGTTAGGGCCCACAATGAGAAAATCAATGCTTTTGTAAAAATTAAAAAAAAAAACAAAAGGCAATCAAAGACGGGTTAGTAGCAACCATCTTTGAATAGTAAGCAATAAAGACGGGTTTTTTAGTAGCCCGGCCTGAAATGTTACAAACAAGGACGGTTAAAAGGGGCCCGTCTTTGTAAATAAGAACTTATTTACAAAAAAGCCACCGTGCAGGATTCTAAGACGGTTATCATACAACCGTCTTAGATTGTGCGTCTTCGAAGGGTCCTTTTGTAGTAGTGAGAGGCTTGGGAGATGTGGCAGTAAAATGGTTGACCAATCTTTTTAATATGATTCTTCAAACAAATAAGATGTCGAATGCTTGGAGGAAAAACATGTTTGTGCCTATTTACAAAAACAAGGGAGATGTCCAAAATTGTTTAAACTATAGAGGCCTCAATGAAGTTGTGGGAGAGAGTTATCGAACATCGCCTAAGGAGAGAGACCAAGGTTTTCGTAGATCAATTTGGATATATGCCAGGAAGATGTACCATGGAAGTTATCTTCTTGATGAGACAATTAATGGAAAGGTATAGGAAAAAGAAGAAAGACTTATATATGGTGTTCATAGATCTTGAGAAAGCATATGATAGAATCCCAATAGAAGTCTTATGGTGGACTCTTGAGAAGAAAAAGGTAGCATTAAAGTATGTTAATGCAATCAATGATATGTATGATGGGGCTATCACATGTATGAAAGCTTGTAATGGAACATCAAGGCATTCCCTATCACGGTAGGTGTTCACCAAGGTTCATCGCTTAGTCCTTATCTCTTTGCCTTAGTGATGAATGAACTAACGAAAGATATTCAAGAGGAAGTGTCATGATGTATGTTTTTTGCAGATGCTATTGTGCTTATTGATGAGACCAAATGGTGTTAATAGGAAATTGGAATTGTGGAGAAACACTTTGGAGTCTAATGGATTCACGATAAGCAAGAGCAAGGCAGAGTATATGAAGTGTGAGTTTTCGAGAGTAAGAGATGGTGATCAAGACACAGTGCATCTACTTGGTCAAGAGGTAGCCCAGAAAGATGTTTTTAGATACTTGGGATCAATGTTGCAAAAAGGTGGTGAGATTGATGAAGATGTAAATCATAGAATTGGAGCAGGATGAATGAAATGCGAAGTGCATCGGGGTTTTTGTGTGACCGCAAAATCCCTCTTAAGCTGAAAGGAAAATTTTATAGAACAGTTGTAAGACCAACAATGCTATATGAAGCGGAATGTTGTCCAGCACATAGGCAACATGAGCATAAAATAGGGGTAGTAGAAATGAGGATGTTAAGGTGGATGTGTGGATATACGAAGATGGATAAGATAAGAAATGAGGATATTCGAAGAAAGGTATCAGTGGTATCGGTATGTGAAAAGATGAGGGAGCATAGATTGAGGTGGTTTGGGCACGTTATGAGACGGCCACTAGAAGCTCCCGTAAGAACAAGAGTTTGTTACTAAGAGTTCGACACAAAGTGAGGTAGAGGTCGACCGAAACTTATCTAGGAAAAGGTAGTTAAACAAGACCTAATGGAGTGGGATATAGATTGGCAAACGGTACGTTTTAGGACAGAGTGGAGAAAAGCTATAAGCTTGGTGAATGATTAAACCCATTAGTAGTTCTATGTTCCAGTCATTCCCTTGTTTTAGTTTTTTTCCTCTTTTTTTCTCCCTTCTTCCTTTCACCCTTTTTCTCTCTCTTTTGTCTTATTTCCACTTTTGTCTTCCCCTTTCCCTTTCTCTTTTTGTCTCATTTACGATTTATCATTGGGTTCATCTACCACCGATCCTAATTAATTTGGGTTAAAGATGTTGTTGATATTGATGTAAGTATCTTTTGTTTTGTTACTTTTATAGAAAAATGTTGTTTTTATGCTTATCTATTATTTTAAAACTTCTTGATAAATTTTTTTTCATTTGTATTCTTATAAACAAAAGGGTTCAATTCACTTTCATTCCTATAATTTAGTAATTATATAATTTTGGTCCTTATGAAAATTTAATCACACTCTAATCCTTTAGTTTTCTAAAATTATTTTTTTTTCGGTCCATTGTTAATGGAAAACACTGACATGTCCGTTAGTGAAAATATGTGTCAGTTATTTATCGACGTAGGATAAAAATAATATTTAAATTAAAAATTCAAATGTGATAGTAGCTTGAAAAAAATTTGAAATATATAAAAGAATTGTAAGCGACGTTTAGTAAAGTTAATTTGTGATTGTTGATTTGTACATGGACTAATTCCGTTCATTGGCTTAGCTTATGCGATTTAGCAAAGGTGGCTTGGAGATTTTTAATGCATGTATTATCTCATCAAAGCTCGCTTGTGCATAAACACTGAGGAAATTTCTTAGTAAATTAGTGGAGCAAAACACGTTACCCATTACCACCATTAATCATTGAAATTCTTGTTCTTCGTAACTTCAGGGAAGAACGCACTGCATAGCAAATCTCGAACGAGTTACCACTCCCAAATCAAAGTTTTAAAACCCAAAAAATATAATGTTTCCATAAATAATGGTGAAAAGAAATATAGAATAAATTTAATCCTCGTGTGTTGGGATTTAAATACTAACATGAATTAACTCTTTTTTAACAATACATATTAATTTATTAATTTTATTAAAATATTAATTGAATGGATTTGAACATAGGATCTCTCTTCCTTGTCGTCTTTTTTCACTCTTTCCCAATCATATTATATCTCCCATATCGACATGGACAGTAACTAACATGTGTTATCACTTACGGACATATCAACGTTTTCTATTTTATTCTTGATTTCCCTGCGCATTTTCACGCCTCATTCTTTAGGTTATCTTTGTGAACAATGAACAAATATTTTACATTAAAAGCCACGTTACCTGTACCATAAAATAATCAATTCCAAATATATGTACTTATGATCTTGTAAAAAAAAACTGTAGATATGATAAATTAAATAATAAATAGTTATTCGGATATTTTTTTTAGGATATCACAAATACAATATTTAAAATAAATAAAAAAGAGCTAAAGTCGTGCTCTTATATACCTCTTCATTGTTTAAATTAAAAAAATAATACTAAAACATATATAACAATACAAATTTTATAGAAAAAATATTTCATACTTAAAATCATATTTTAAATCACTGACTTCAGCATTGTTATTTTTAATATATTTTTCAAAATAGTGTTTTAAAACATGATTTTTGTTATATGAAGTTGTGTTTTAAAATATAACTTATTCATATTTGTAATATTTTAAAAATTTATCCATTCCTGTACTTTTTAAAAAGTTGACTCATTTTAGTAAAAAAAGCAAACTTTATAAGCTGAGGGAAGTAATTTTTTTAGAATAATTTTTTATTTTCACTATTTATTCTTTTAATCTAAAAATTATAATAAGTAATAATTTTAACTATAGATTTTAAAACAATAAATAGCAAAAATAAGGAATAATTTTAAAAGACTCTTTAACTAAATTAATCTCTCCACCTATAAGATAGTATAAAATTCATTTTAAATTAGTCAACATTCTTTTTTTTTCTTCAATGAATCAAAGGATTAAGAGAAAAAAAATACACTAAAACGGAAGAAAACTTTGGCAGTATATAACTACAACAAAAAACTGTGAAGAATTTAAACTTACAATTTTTAATATAGAAAATGAAACTTAAAAATGAGGACAGCTATAAGAATTAATTAGTTTAACCAAAGCATTTCATCAAGGTTTGCATATTCTAAAATTATTTGTTCAAAACTTTAATGGTAATAAAGAGACATCGGATACTTCAAGAGATACGCGATCTTCTCAATTCTAACTTTGTGAATTCCGTGATGTCATATTCAATTATAAGAAATATTTTTCAGAATTTCTTAGGGGAAATGTCTTTTTTACGTGATGTCATATATAACTTGCTTATATAATCATACGGGAAATGTGAATTTAGTCAATGTATTAGCAAGCCAGCGAAAATATTGCTTGATTGCAATAACAAAAATGAAATATTTGTTTGATATTATTTTATCATCAACAAAAATTAGTTAATGAATTTAAGTTGCCCACGGACAGTGATACAACATGGTGTCACTAAACAATTTCACCTGTATAACATAAATTAAGTTAAAAAATATATGCCGCCTAGCCAAGGAACTAGATAATATAACCTGCCAAAAAAAAAAAAGCTAAAAGTTAAAAGTTATAAAAAAAGCTGAAAGTTAAAAGTGTTTCGCTAATTTATTGAATTAGAACTGTTTAGTAAATTATTTGTTAAACTAATTAACTGATAAATATTGCATAATATCGAAAGATATGTTAATTGTATTTATATATTTCTTATTTTGTAGAAAAAAAACAATTTTTAATGATTATAGCTTTAAATATTTAATTGTTCTTATTTTTTAAAGATTAAATATTTATCAAAAGTTTAGAAAAGTATTATAAGTAGTATAATATTGAAAAATATGCTGAATGTTAAATTTTGTTAAAGTATTGAGAATTAAAATAAAAAATTATAATCAGCTTTAAGTTATAAATTCAAAGTGTTATTACTTCACGTAGTGCTTGAAAAACCACAATGGCTAGCGAGATTTATTTATTTATTTTAACCAAACAAAATTATAAAATAGTTTAATAAGCTATCAATTAGTTAAAATAACTAAATAATCTTTTTTTTTAAAAGTGGATCGCATATTGGTATAATTAGAGGTTAGAGGTATGTTCTTATTTAATGAGTCATGATTTAATTTTTTTCATAGACAAAAATGTAAAAATAAATTACTGTTATGTGTAATTTATTTGAGTTTATTATATAAGAGAATTATACTTTATGAATCTTAGATAATATATTTTTCACTATTATAATACTCTGTAATTTCTATAAGAGATTTAAAGAACATATCCAGATCCATAATGCACTTTAGAATTTTCTAGTTGATATTTCTTGTTTCTTCGACATCATTTCCTTGGTCTCTAGTATAGTAGTGCAGAAACTCTTTTATGTTATTGTTGATTTTTTAGAGTTCTCACAAAGCTCCCTTAGGTGAGACAAAGTGAAAACGAAAAACTTGATAGAGGAATAAGAAGTTATCTCATTTGTAAAACAAACTTTTTGATAACTTCCTCTATAATTCTTTTTTCAAATTTCTTTTTCTTTAATGTCAATATTACCCTTAATAAAGTGAGAAGAGAGGAATTAATTTTAATAAAATTAAAATAACCCTCAATCAATTTAATACATTTAAGTCTAACAAGCATCATATTAAACATTTTTTTCATTAAAATCATTCTATAATTACATGAGTCAATGATAGATTAAAATAATCTAACATTCTCCCAATCGGTTCATGTAGACTTTAAGATTCAACATTAAAATTTAAGTGTGCATGCATCATACGTGGAAATTACAAGTCACCATCCTGAAGTAAAATTCTGCAACCACAATGCTTGAATTGTGGTCTCAAAGCTTGCCACAAACTCAACCTTGATGGTAGAAGTGGCAATCACAGATTGTTTTACACTTTTCCATGACACCACTCCCGCCAAACGAAATATGTAACCAAATATAATCTTCCTTGAGTCCACGCATCCAGCATAGTCTGAATCCGATTAACCAATCACTTCAAGATGATCTTACCTCTATATGTGAGCATGTAATCCTTCGTGCCTTCTAAATACCTAAGAACTTTGTTTGCAACTTTCCAGTGATGTCTTCCAGGATTGCTTTGATATCGGTCCAACATTCCTATGGCAAAGCTAATATCCAGCCATGTACATGTTTGAGGATACATCAAGCTCCCAACCATTGATGCATAAAGGATATGCTTCATTTCCTTTCGTTCCAAGTCATTTTCTGGGACATTGCATTTGACTAAACATGTCCCCTTTTTGTGTTGGAACAATCCCTGTAGAGCATTTTACCATTATGAATCTCTCTAAAACTTTATTGATATATACTTTATGTGACAATCCCAACAATCCCAAACTTTATTGGTATCACAAAATATTTCTATTTCTATCACAAAAGATGTCTCACCCATATCTTTCATTTCAAAGTTATTAGAGAGATATTTGTTTACATCATGTAACATACCAATATCATTAGCAACAAGCAAAATATCATCAACATGTAAGACTAAAATTACAAATTTTCTCCCACTGACCTTCATGTAGATACACCAATCAACTAGGTTCTCTACAAAACCATACGACGTAATAGTATCATTAAACTTAAGATACCAATGTTTGGAAGATTGTTTTAGTCCATATATTGACTTCTTTAATTACCCACCGTATTTTCTTTTTTAGTCGAAACAAACCTTTTAGGTTGGTCCATATAAACCTATTCCTCTAAGTCACCATTTAGAAAAGCGATCTTTATATCCATCTGGTGAAGCTCTAAATCATAATGAGCCACTAAAGCCAATACAATTCTCAAAAAGTCCTTCTCAGAAACCGGAGAAAAGGTCTCTTTGTAGTCAATGCAATCTTTTTTAGTGAAACCTTTGCTTACGAGTCTAGCTTTATACCTTTCAATATTTCCTTTCGAGTCACATTTAGTCTTAAAGACCCATTTACAACCAACTCATTTAGAACCTTTAGGAAATTCAACTAGATCTCATACTTTATTGTCATCCATTGATTTCAACTCTTCTTTCAACATATTGAGCCACTTTTCAGAACAGCCACTTTCCATGGCTTGTCTAAATGAAACTGGATCTTCATCAATGATCAATTCACATTCATGCTCAAGTGAATACATAACATAATCACTTGAAATAGCTGGCCTCTTTTTCCTTTCAGACCTCTTTGGTGATATTTATTGTACCTCTTCTATCACTTGTTCATTTGTGACTTGCACATTGTCTACTGGTTCATTACCTATGTGTTAATCGTGTGGGTTATTAATGTTATTATGTTGTCTCTGGGTGTTGTTTGGCTGTAATACAACCAAAGGAACAACATCTTTATGAGAAACTATAGGTGAAGAAGATTCACCACGAGTCTCTACAATATCCACCTTTTGTGATTTCTCACTCCCACTGAACTGACCATTCTCAATGAACCTAGCATTACCAAACTCAACTATTCTTATACTATGGTTAGGACAATAGACTATGTAACCTTTAGACTTTTAAGGATACCTAATGAAGAAACCAATAATGGTTCTTGCATCAAGCTTCTTTTCATGTGGATTATACACATTTACTTCTATCGGACAACCCCAAACATGGAGTTGCCTTAAATTGTGTTTCCTTCCTGTCCATAGTTCATAAGGGGTTTTAGGAATTTCCTTACAATAAACCCTGTTATGTAGATACACATTGATCTTTAATGCATACATCCACAAAGATAAAGGTATAGTACTATAACTCAACATAGACCTAACTATCCATTAGAGTACGATTCCACCTTTCACCCACACCATTTTGTTGCAGTGTGCCAGGCATAGTATATTGTGCATATATGCCTCTACTTTCAAGGAACTTTGCAAATGGACCTGAATATTATCCATTTTCATTAAATTTGCTATAAAATTCACCACCTCTACCAGACCTTACAACTTTCACTTTCTATGTAACTGCCTTTCCACCTCATCAATGAATACCTTTAAGACGTCCACTAATTGAGACTTTTCATATAGAAGATATAAATAGCAATAACATGAAAATCATCATATAAAGGTGATGAAATACTTTTCACTGCCCTAAGATGGAACATCAAAAGATCTACAAATATCAGTGTGTATCAATTCTAAAAGTTCATTACTTATAATAGCATAATTCTTTGATATTTGTTTAGTTTTTTTTTCTTTAATACAATCTAAACATATATCTCAGTCACTAAAATACAATTGAGGTAAATTTTCATTTTTCATTAACCTCATTACCCTTTCTTTGGAAATATGACATAATCTTTGATTCCACATTAAACAAGGATTCCTTAAAATTTACATCAAGATGAAACAATACAAACCATATACTAAGGTACCAGATCCATGATAGTACATATTCTTAAACATAGAAAATACATTGTTTTCAATCTTGAAACTAAATCCTAATCGATCCAACTTTGCTATAGAAACTAAATTTCGAGCACATCCAGGTACATAGAGACATCCTTCCAAATCTACATGACACCTAATGTCCAAGATTAATCTGTATGTTCCAATGCCCTATATTATTGCCTTCATTTTGTTTCACATGTAGAGAAACTTTTTAATTCCTTTTATGGTTTCGATCAAAAGGAATCCTTGCATAATATGTGACACACGAGTAATTGCTTCAGAATCAAGCCACCAAGTATTATTAGGCACCTTAATAAGATTTGATTCAAAATTTACAGATATATAAAATATACCTTTCTTTTCAAACCATTTGTTTCCTTTTGGGTTGTCCTTCTTGAAGTGACCACTCTCTTTACAAAAGTATCACTCCTTTTCCTTATGAACTACTCCATTAAGTTCAACCCATTGACTTGTTAGTAATATCAGATTGTGAGTAATCCTTGACCAATTTCATGAATTCCCCTGCATTATCTATTTTGGGCATAGATGGCTTCACATTTGCAGTCATAGTTAATCTCATCAAGTTCAAGGCCAGTCTATTAGACCGCTCCCAAGCCTCATAGAGAGACTTGTCAGCATCAGTACCCTTCAGTGGATGATCTTCCTCAGGCAATGTTATATGTTATATATATATATATATATATATATATATATATATCTTGAGAGATATTGATGTATGTAAGGAGCACAGGGTATCTGATAACTTATTTTGTATAGTGTACACTGTGATGATATGTTGTATGATTGATGAGATTCTCTGCCTAGTAGAATAGACTAAATATGGACTTCTCGAAGAGCCAAAGTCATGTGGAACAACTCTTCATGGTCAATTATATCAATAGAAAACCTGAGAGAATGTACTCTTAAGTGGATAATCTCTCTTGGAAGAGCCATGTACGTCTGAATAAAGTCCTGAGGGAATGTACCCTTTAGTGGATGATCTTCCTCAAGCAATGTTATATGTTATATATATATATATATATATATATATCTTGAGAGTTATTGATGTATGTAAGGAGGACAGGGTATGTGATACCTTATTTTGTACAGCCATTATGTAGTTACATGTATTGAGATATATGCATATGGCTTAATTGGGTCCTCTAGATACATTATGTACATATGGTATTGTTATTGACGTATGATGACTTCATTTTGTTATTTGCTTTCAAATTAATTAAGGAGCTTTAATTAATTGTTGTGCTTAATGGTCATAATTAAATGTTAATGAACCGAATGCATACGGGGAGTTACAGTTTCTCTACAAATAGTTACTGCTTGTTTACACTTAAAAATAACAACAAATTTTATAACCCATTCTTTAGAGAGAAAAGATACTAAGAGCATTTCAGTGTATGACCCACAAATCCTCTGTTTCAACAAACATCAAGAAACCCTGTGAGGATTTCCTTTTAGGCACTTGCTAAAGAGAAAGCTTTGGAGAGATTGTTCTGAGATTTCCATTCAACCTTGGTTCGAGATTCTTAATCATCTGCATAAATCTGCATTGGATCCCAGGTTGTATCTGTCCTTATTACTTTGGTGTATTTCTTTTATAAATTTTGAGTTTGTAACTTGTGCAATAGATTCTTAGAGTTTGTCTAGAATAGGTTTTTCTATAGGGAGATTAGAGAAGGGTTGTTTCTCTAAGTCTTGATCACAAAGGGTCTATAGTTGTTAGATGCCATTTTCTTAGTCTGGGTTTGATTAAGAGTGATTGTAAAACTTGTAAGAACAGATTGCATATAGTTAAATCTTAGCTTGTCAGTTAGAAAACTGGATGTAACTTCTCTTGGATTGAGAAGTGAACCAGTATAAATTCTGTGTTGTTTACTTCTTCTTTAATCTTTTCTCTGGGTTATTGATTGTCATTCATCGGTTCAACTCTTTCATAATCAACAGAAACAATCTTGTTGTAATTGCATTTCATAAAGATTGAAGTTTGATTAATCAAAGACATTTTAAGTTTGATTTGTGATACGATCCATTAAACTCTGATTGTTAAAGCAATTTTTTTAATTGGACAAGAAGAACCAATTCACTGCCCCTCTTGGTTTATGTGTTACTCATATTGTTTTCACGGTTCACCTTTGGGTAACTCATGTATGCCTTATAATTAATAATTTTAATAAACCCAAACAAGATAATTTCTCATCATCAATATCTCAATTAATCAAGTAACTTGGAATTATAAATCCCATAGATTTGACCACTTTGGTGATTAACAAATCTCACTTTAATGTATAATTCCAAAAATATTCCTTTCTGCAAAAATAATTTTGCAATTGCCTTTCAAATGTAACACCTATTACTAGTGAAAAATTCATGTACACAAATTTTTATCATATACAAAGACATAAAAGAATTATAATTACAATAATCTTTCATTTTCGATAGAAGCATATAATACACATAACGTGACTTTAAGGTTTTAATTACCAATACGACATATATATCATTCAATTAGAAATAAAATATTATGCATATATATATATATATATATGTATATATGTATGCATATATGTATGTATATACCACTTTCATTTTTGTGCCAATGGAAAAATAAAATAAAATAATTCATACGCATTACATAAGAAAAACGCAAGCATAAACAAAATGCATATATAACTTTTCCTTATACTATATTGAACATATAGGTCAAACGAAAAACCAATTGTCATGTAATCCCCAAATTGACATTTATTATGCATACCATACACAAAGAATGAGACATTGCATCATTGATCAAAATAAAACGTTACATTTCCTTTATATGCAGCTAGAGACATTTTCCTTTACGTCTATTGCACTTTTCGTTTGAGAAGCAGAAAACAAAACAGATTAAAGAATCTTTAATGGAAAAAATATTATTCCTAACTATACTCTGATACCAAATGTTAGAAAATTTTACTGTTATGTGCAATTTATTTGAGTTCATCATACCAGAAAATTACAATTTCAAAATCTTAGATAACATATTTCTCCCTTCGGTGACTTTCTTTCCTTGGTCTTTGGATGGTGTAAAAACCTTTTATATTATTTTTGATTTTTTAGAGTTCTAACAAAGTTATCTTATAGATTGAGAAAAAAAAGAGAAATTATCCCTTCCGTAATTTTTTTTGATAACTTCTTCTATAATTCCCTTTTCAAATTTATTTTTCTTTAATGTCAAAATTACCCTTAATGAAGTGAGAAAAGAGATAATTAATTTTAATAAAATTAAAATAACCCTAATGACTTTAATATATTTAAGTCTAACAACCATAGACATATTTTCATTAAATTTATTCTATAATTACAAGAGCCAATATTAAATTAAAATAATCTAACAACAAATGTCTTTAAAATACTTTAACGATGTTGTAAAAATAATAGTCTAAATTTTATTGCTACACGTTGAATTTAGGTTGAATTGCATTTGATATATATGTTTGTTTCTTTATTTTATATACACTTCTTCAATTTATATAGTTAGATTTTGATTAAGAGATAAATAAAGTATGGTAGAGAATTAATCTTAATTTTTCATTTGAATTGAGAATTAAAAATTATGGATGTTATCATATATGCTAAATATTTATCCTATATTTATAAACAACATTTTATTCACAATTTAAGCAAAATATTTAAAGTTGGTCAGAACTTAATGCTACTTGTGTAACTTCCACAACACCTAAGATGGCCATTCGTTTAGCTTGAATAATATCATAGGTCAACAAAATTATACTAAAAATATTGATATTTTTTATGATTAAAAACCATCATAAATTAATTTTTTATGGTCAAGATTAACTGTTGGAACTGCCTATGTCAGTAACGATTTGTGAAATTTTTTAATTGAAAGCTGGCATATTAAATAAACTACCAAAATTTTGTAAAGTGTTGTTGGTCATATCTAGCTCTAATGACTTGGGTAAGAGACTGACCTTCATCAAGAAACCTGTAATATAAATAAAATAATAATTCAATATAAATGCATATATATATATATATATATATATTAATTAATATATACAAATTTTTATTATTAATTTTTACGTTAAGATAAGAAAAGATTAAAAATTTTATAAATTAAATTAACAATAATATTTACGATGCACAACAAATATGACGCATGTCCGGATTCACTCTTTTAGGAATCACGTATAGCATAATAAATATTATTTAAGAACTAACCTTCGACTGTCTTATTTTACAATAATATTATAACTACATACAACAAATGAAACACATGTTATATACGTTTTTCTTACAATCAGCATCTTCTAAACATAGATTTATAAGAAAAAATATATATTTCATTAAAAGCATTAGATATGTCATATTTTCCCGCATCAAATAAATTTAACAAATGAGCAAAATACTTTTTAAAATTTACATAAATAAATAAAATGAATATATGGTTAAAATTTTAATACGGGATAGAGTAAATAATGTAATAGTTCCATTAAATTTGTTTAATTTGCACAATTGGAGAACCGAAATCATGAGTACTTAAAAACTTACCTATCTTAACTGCAAAATCTCCCCAAAGAGTACAAATAATTTTAATTCTTTTGCATCAAAGAATCCAAAATATGATAAATAAAGGATATATATTTTATCTTACTCCCAAGTCTTCATGCACAATATCAAAACTTAATTTTCTTCCCATTCTTGGTAGACTCCTTAATGGGATCTTTTTATATCATTTTTTTCTCAAATAAAATACTAAAATGGGTAGTCAAGTAATGTATTTATCTATTATTGGTTATTTTTGTCATATAAGATTAAGAAGGTATCATCTTACATATCACAATGATCTTTTACATGAGTTATTTTATAATTGATGTAAAAAATAATTTTTAAACATTAATAGTGAAAAAAGGTAAAAAGTAATTGTCTATATTTGTTATAAAAATAATCGATGTAAAAAGATATTTTTTTTTATCGATGATAAAATAATCGATATAAAAAAATCATTACACCATATAGGATGACATCCTCGATGTTATATGGAGAAAAAAAGCCAAAATAATAAATAAAAAAACCCCTTAATGGTATCCTTTTTGATAACATATTCAATCACATCTATCGAAAATAACTGCATGCTTATAAATCAAGATAATTTTAACAAAAAATGTTATTCAAATAAGAAATCATATAAGTACCAAAATTATACCATCAACATAATTCGTCAATTGAAGATACAATATGCTAAAACGAAACACAATTAAAACACGTCTTTGAAATATTGTCCGTTTCAACTTTCATAATTATAGTAATTTCCAAAAATTACAATTTATATTTATGGGTTAATGCTCTCCAGTTTGCTTCCTTCTAAGCAACCAACAGACTCTCTATGATAATAGAGAAACCTTATTCAACAATTTCGCAAACTTTTAAAAGTGAAAACGCTTCAAGTAGCATGAATCGCTGCACACGGGAAAAAAAAAAAAAAACTATTTTGTAAATTGTATATACAATGTAACAAATATAATGAAACCAACTAAAATGAGTTTCAGACCCTCAAAAGATGGAAGTAATATTACAAAGTAAATTACACAAACCTTCTCCAAGAATTATAGAAATTAGACATGTCTTTCGTTTTTAACATCCACACAAATCTTGGTTAAGGATAAGGAAATTATTTATATCTTTTTTCAATTTTTAAAACTTACACAAATTTTTTTGGTCTAAATATTTGATAATAACAAGTGGTATGTTTGCTGAAAAAAAATTGTCTTCCTTTTTCAAGTAAAAGACAATTTATATATATATATATATATATATATATATATATATATATATATACACATATAAACAACCAAATTGCAAAAAACTCAATCAAACTATCATACCAATAAACTTATATAAGTAAAATGAACATCACTATTAACAATGAAAGCATTGAAATAATTTCAGCACTCCAACAAACCTATAAACCAAATGAACAATTATGAGTTTTAAAAACAAAATGAAAATACTCCAATAAAGTCATTAATAATCCATTGAATAAAATCACCTAAATCAATTTCATACAAGTAATAATAATATTAAATATAGATATATTTAAAAAATGGAATGTAGACCTATGCAATTTTCTTAAATCTATAAAAAAAATTTGTATAGATTTAAAAAAAAAATGTGTGTAATTTTCTTAAATCTCAAAAGAGATTGAAGAAATTAACTTTGTTACTTGCAAACTAAAATTTCTGACATTTTCATCTATGAGCCTCACTTAAATAGTATTTATTAGTAGAGGATTTTTGTTAAAAAAACTTGATAGTCAAATAACGATGACTTGAATTTTCAATCAACCATGCCTGTAAGGATGTATTCGATGAAACGAAACTCTCCCACCATATTCAGTGATATAAAAAATGAGATAAATGTTTGTCTTGTGAAATGTTTTTACTATTACTGAATTTACAATAATTTATATATCATATTCAACTAAGAATTAGATTTTCTTAACAAACTATTTTATCTTTAAATACATGTAATAATTAGAAATAATAATCAACCTTGTTTTTTGATCAGCTTATTACGTCAATAAATTAGTAATTTCAAATACAATAAAATAATTATGTCAATATGTTTTTTTAAAAAAGAAAAAGTATAATGTTAGTATTTAAAAAGATAATTATGTCAATATATTAATAATCTTAAAAATTGAAATTACGTACCGTAACACCTTGAATACCTTTTCAATCTACCAAATTTTAAATATTTAACTTAATAATAATAATATTAATAATAATCTATAACTATAAATAAAAACAATTATCTCATGTTGGTGTACATATTTGTCATTTCTAAATCACTTTTTAATATATATATATATATATATAATTATTTTTATTTTCTTTATAAATATTTAAAATATAATGTCACTTTTTCTAAAAAATTATTATTACTATTTAGTAATTTTTTTAAATAAAGATAAAGACACAAAATACTAAGTATTTATTTTTCAAAATAATAACAACAATAATAATAATTTTGTATAAATACTATTTCTACGTCATGATGAAATTGTACTCTTAACGCTGTTTCTGAGAAAATATGTCACATCAACTATAAATGTACTACAATGGGATAAGCACTTACAAATAAAATAAATAAATAATATTTAATCGTTGTACTTAATGTAGAAATAGCAAAATAGAAAATAGTAGTAGGTATCGAGAGTTGAGACAATCGTGATTGCGGGTAGGTTTTATGTTTCTCCCTTAATCTTTTTAAATTCTAAGTTTTTTATTTGAATATTTTGATATTATTTTAAATGTAATAAATGATAGAATAGAAGAGAGAGTCACTCCAAATATAATATTGTATAAATTATTATATGTGCATCACATTTCTAAAATCTTTTTAATGTATTATCAATAGAGTTAAATTTACATTTTAATTTATACACATTATCAACATAAAATATTTCATACAAAAATATTAACATAAATTTATTTTATTTTATATCTTATACAAAGAATTATGTGATAAAATATTTAAAGCTCGTTAACTAAATATAACACAATATTAAACAGATGATGCTTAAAAAATTAAATGCACATCATTAAATTAGTCTTTTTCATCGGATAAAAGATTTTAGGTTACTTACATTCAACGACATCGATGTGATAGTACTTTTTTACAAATTGTGTTTATATCGTAAGCCTATTTATGTTTCGCTTGGTGGCAAAGCAATATAATAATTGGTACTCCCTCCAATAATTTTTTTTTATTAAATTTCAATAATATTTCTCTATGATATATATGATAGAGTTGAGATATATAATAATAAGAAGTACAAATATTATTTTAAGTCAAATTTATTATATATCAGTCATTCTTATAATAATCAAATTTTAAACAATATTTCAAATTTATTCGATCAATAAAAATATTTTTAACAAATCAATTAACATATTAAAAATAGTTTGAATTGAGAATTAAAAATTATGGATGTTATCAAATATGCTAAATATTTATCCTATATTTATAAAGAACATTTTATTCACAATTTAAGCAAAAAATTAAAAGTGGCCAGAATTGAATATATGCTACTTGTGTAACTTCTACAACACCTAAGATAGCCATTCGTTTAGCTTGAATAATATCACAGGTCAACAAAATTATACTAAAAAAATTGATATTTTCGATGGTTAAAAACAATCAAAAATGCATGTAAAATATGTCTTCGTAGAACAATTGTAAAATAAAAAATAAAAAAACATTACCACAAGTCTGCACCAAATGCATGTTGAATTTGATATTGTTATCAATGTGTGACAAATCTTACCAACTTTGATTGTATTGTCTTCTTTTCTTCATTTATTTTTCTTAATTTCTAGGGGACGGAGCATCAACTCGAGTATTATATATATATATATATATATATATATATATATATATATATATAAATGAAGAGGATTAAACTATATCAATATAATTTTGATAATTATTACACTATTTTTATAACTTGATATAAAATGTAATTTTATTGATTTAATAATTGAATTATATCTACATATTACTAAGATTATTTTTGTTAAATTTTGTCAAAATTGAATAAAAAGAACTTAGTCAAGTTATTCATATTTTAGTATCTTTTAAAATATTTTATATCACATTGATTTTAATCTATACGAACGAGATAATAAATGATTTTGGATTAATATGAAATTTTGTATATGCGATCAATGTGAAATGAATTTTCCATCCAACAATAATTTTTAAGAAAACATTATTCAGTTGAAAATTATAAAATGATATAATAGTTATCAAAATTATACCAGTATAATTTAATTCCTACTTATATATATTATTAAATTTTGATAATTTACACATGATTATATAGACTAGATTTAACTCCTTATTCTTATATAAAAATGGTTCTCTCAATACATATATACATCATATTCATATACACATATAATTATATATAAATGGAATAAATTATTTTTTAATTTAGAGAAATAAACTTTGTTGAATATTAAAATATTAACTAAACTATCATATATGCTAAATCTTTGATAAATGGAGAGTTATGTGATCTTATTGTCAATCAATATTTTATATTTTTACATATTTGGTCATATATATATATATATATATATATATATATATATATATATATAAATAAAGAAACTTAAAGAAGAAGAATGATTTGGTAGAATTGTATTGTACTCAATTGAATTTTAGAAGATGGTTAAATAGGATTATAAAAGAGAAATTAAGCACTAATCTAAAAAGGAAAACTTAGAAAGAAATCCAAATAATGTCAAATCCTTATCAATAACAATGAATAAAATTATATCCATATATTAATAACAATATCAATGGCAAATAAGCAAAAATATCAATAGCAAATTTGCAACAAATGAAGGTAATTGATCTAATTGATTTTAATTTTTTGATAAAATCTCCCCTCAAGATGGGACGTGTAAGTTGGAAAGCCACATCTTGCCCTTTAGTCGCAAGAATTGATCTTTTCCCAAGGACTTGGTAAGTAGATCAACAATTTGATTTGCAGAATTGACCTTCATAGCATTAATCAAACCAGAAGAAACTTTTTCGCGAACATGACAATCGATCCCTGTGTGTTTAGTATAATAACCTTGGCTTTATACATAAAGAAAAAGGAAAAAGAAGTTTAAATTTTCTATTTTCGGTCGCAAAAAGATATAGTGACGGAATTAGCGACAGAATTAGCGACGGATTTAGCGACGGCTGGAGTGCCACGCCTGGAGCGTGGGAGCCACGCCTGGAGCGTGGGAAGTGCTCCAGAAAGTTGATTTCCACTGGAGTGCCACGCCTGGGGCGTGGGAGCCACGCCTGGAGCGTGGGAAGTGCTCCAGAAAGTTGATTTCCTCTAGAATGCCACGCCTGGGGCGTGGGATCCACGCCTGGAGCGTGGGAGCTCGGGCAGGGCCACTATTTAAAGCCCAAAACGCTAAAAACTGAAAGGGAAATGCTTCTTCTTCTTCCTTGAGCCCTAGACCTCCATTGTTGACCCCTTCAAGCTTCCTAGAGCCATATATCTTGACCAAAATACTTCTTTATGGCCTTTGATTGTGAGAGAAACACCTTGGAAGCTTGAATCATTCACCCCTTTTCTTGAGAAAACCCCTTTTGAGAGAATTTGGGAATCTCCAAAGGAAAGCTCAGAGAACTTGGGAGTGGCTGAGGCCCATTGCGTGGAAAGGACACCGGAGTTCGAGAGGGTGGTCCTTGGGTCTTCCTTGCCGTTATTGAGGTAAGAAACTCAAGTTTCACCGTTTAATTTGTTGATTGGGGTTTTGGGTGAATAGTGACCCA